>CM076907.1:19600926-19704926 GCA_039519145.1 Kokia cookei
TCAATCCAATCCTTCGAGCAATTTTTCAAACATTACATGCTCGGGAAGTCTCATAATTTGGCCTAAAAAGTTTTTCATTTTGTAAACAAGTTTTGGCCTTTGAATTAAAAACTGATTTACGTGATAATTGTTTCTCTCTTGGTTCTTGGACTAAATTCTGAAATTAACAAACTTTTACGAGTTCTTTTATAGCTTCAGTTCATTAAAGTGTTCAGGACGATCCATTCCTTCAAGTAATTTTCCGAACATTCCATGCGAGGGAAATCGCATCATTTGGTCTAAATAGTTTTTTATTTTGTAAACAAGTTTTGATCTTTGAATTAAAAACTTATTTACGTAAGAATTGTGTCTCTCTTGGGTCTTGGATGAATATCGGAACATGTTGAACTTTTACGAGTTCTTTTGTAACTTTGGTTTCTTGTAGTATTGAAGTCGATCCAATCCTTCGAGCATTTTCAATCATTACATGCTCGGGAAGTCGCATCATTTGGTCTAAAAAGTTTGTCATTTTGTAAACAAGTTTTGGTCTTTGAATTAAAAACTTATTTACGTGAGAATTGTTTCTCTCTTGGTACGAAATTCTGAAATTAACAAACTTTTACGAGTTCTTTTATAGCTTCAGTTCATTAAAGTGTTCAGGACGATCCATTCCTTCGAGTAATTTTCTGAACATTCCATGCGAGGGAAATCGCATCATTTGGTCTAAATAGTTTTTCATTTTGTAAACAAGTTTTGATCTTTGAATTAAAACTTATTTACGTAAGAATTGTGTCACTCTTGGGTCTTCGATTAACATCCGAACTAGTTGAACTTTTACGAGTTCTTTTATAACTTTGGTTTCTTGTAGTATTGAAGTCGATCCAATCCTTCGAGCAATTTTTCAATCATTACATGCTTGGGAAGTCGCATCATTTGGTCTAAAAAGTTTGTCATTTTGTAAAAAAGTTTTGGCCTTTGAATTAAAAACTTATTTACATGAGAATTGTGTCTCTCTTGGGTCTTGGATGAACATCCGAACTTGTTGAACTTTTACGAGTTCTTTTATAACTTCAGTTTCTTAAAGTATTCAAGTCGATCCAATCCTTCGAGCAATTTTTCAAACATTACATGCTCGGGAAGTCGCATCATTTGACCTAAAAAGTTTGTAATTTTGTAAACAAGTTTTGGCCTTTGAATTAAAACCTTATTTACGTGAGAATTGTTTCTCTCTTGGTTCGTGGACGAAATTCTGAAATTAACAAACTTTTACGAGTTCCTTTATAGCTTCAGTTCATTAAAGTGTTCAGGACGATCCATTCCTTCGAGTAATTTTCCGAACATTCCGTGCGAGGGAAATCGCATCATTTGGTCCAAATAGTTTTTCATTTTTAAACAAGTTTTGATCTTCGAATTAAAAACTTATTTACGTAAGAATTGTCTCTCTTGGGTCTTGGATGAACATCCGAACTTGTTGAACTTTTACGAGTTCTTTAATAACTTCGGTTTCTTAAAGTATTCAAGTCGATCCAATCCTTCGAGTAATTTTTGAAACATTACATGGTCGGGAAGTCGCATAATTTGGCCTAAAAAGTTTGTCATTTTGTAAACAAGTTTTGGCCTTTGAATTAAAAACATATTTACGTGATAATTGTTTCTCTCTTGGTTCTTGGACTAAATTCTGAAATTAACAAACTTTTACGAGTTCTTTTATAGCTTCAGTTCATTAAAGTGTTCAGGACGATCCATTCCTTCGAGTAATTTTCCGAACATTCCATGCGAGGGAAATCACATCATTTGGTCTAAATAGTTTTTCATTTTGTAAACAAGTTTTGATCTTTGAATTAAAAACTTATTTATGAAAGAATTGTGTCTCTCTTGGGTCTTGGATGAACATCTGAACTTGTTGATCTTTTACGAGTTCTTTTGTAACTTTGGTTTCTTGTAGTATTCAAGTCGATCCAATCCTTTGAGCAATTTTTCGAACATTTCATGCTCGGGAAGTCGCAACATTTGGTCTAAAAAGTTTTTCATTTTGTAAACAACTTTTGGCCTTTGAATTAAAACCTTATATACGTGAGAATTGTTTCTCTCTTGGTTCGTGGACGAAATTCTGAAATTAACAAACTTTTACAAGTTCTTTTATAGCTTCAGTTCATTAAAGTGTCCAAGATGATCCATTCCTTCGATTAATTTTTCGAACATTCCATGCGATGGAAATCGCATCATTTGGTCTAAATAGTTTTTCATTTTGTAAACAAGTTTTGATCTTCGAATTAAAAACTTATTTACGTAAGAATTGTCTCTCTTGGGTCTTGGATGAACATCCGAACTTGTTGAACTTTTACGAGTTCTTTAATAACTTCGGTTTCTTAAAGTATTCAAGTCGATCCAATCCTTCGAGTAATTTTTGAAACATTACATGGTCGGGAAGTCGCATAATTTGGCCTAAAAAGTTTGTCATTTTGTAAACAAGTTTTGGCCTTTGAATTAAAAACATATTTACGTGATAATTGTTTCTCTCTTGGTTCTTGGACTAAATTCTGAAATTAACAAACTTTTACGAGTTCTTTTATAGCTTCAGTTCATTAAAGTGTTCAGGACGATCCATTCCTTCGAGTAATTTTCCGAACATTCCATGCGAGGGAAATCGCATCATTTGGTCTAAATAGTTTTTCATTTTGTAAACAAGTTTTGATCTTTGAATTAAAAACTTATTTATGAAAGAATAATGTCTCTCTTGGGTCTTGGATGAACATCTGAACTTGTTGAACTTTTACGAGTTCTTTTGTAACTTTGGTTTCTTGTAGTATTCAAGTCGATCCAATCCTTCGAGCAATTTTTCGAACATTACATGCTCGGGAAGTCGCATCATTTGGTCTAAAAAGTTTGTCATTTTGTAAACAAGTTTTGGCCTTTGAATTAAAAACATATTTACGAGATAATTGTTTCTCTCTTGGTTCTTGGACTAAATTCTGAAATTAACAAACTTTTACGAGTTCTTTTATAGCTTCAGCTCATTAAAGTGTTCAGGACGATCCATTCCGTCGAGTAATTTTCCGAACATTCCATGCGAGGGAAATCTCATCATTTGGTCTAAATAGTTTTTCATTTTGTAAACAAGTTTTGATCTTTGAATTAAAAACTTATTTATGAAAGAATTGTGTCTCTCTTGGGTCTTGGATGAACATCTGAACTTGTTGAACTTTTACGAGTTTTTTTGTAACTTTGGTTTCTTGTAGTATTCAAGTCGATCCAATCCTTTGAGCAATTTTTCGAACATTACATGCTCGGGAAGTCGCATCATTTGGTCTAAAAAGTTTGTCATTTTGTAAACAAGTTTTGGCCTTTGAATTAAAAACTTATATACGTGAGAATTGTTTCTCTCTTGGTTCGTGGACGAAATTCTGAAATTAACAAACTTTTACGAGTAATCTTATAGCTTCAGTTCGTAAAAGTGTCCAAGATGATCCAATCCTTCGAGTAATTTTCTGAACATTCCATGCGTTGAAAATTGCATCATTTGGTCTAAATAGTTTTTCATTTTGTAAACAAGTTTGATCTTTGAATTAAAAACTTATTTACGTAAGAATTGTGTGTCTCTTAGGTCTTGGATGAACATCCGAACTTGTTGAACTTTTACGAGTTCTTTTATAACTTCGGTTTTTTAAAGTATTCAAGTTGATCTAATCCTTCGAGCAATTTTTCAAACATTACATGCTCGGGAAGTCGCATAATTTGGCCTAAAAAGTTTGTCATTTTGTAAACAAGTTTTGACCTTTGAATTAAAAACATATTTACGTGATAATTGTTTCTCTCTTGGTTCTTGGACTAAATTCTGAAATTAACAAACTTTTACGAGTTATTTTATAGCTTCAGTTCATTAAAGTGTTCAGGACGATCCATTCCTTCGAGTAATTTTCCGAACATTCCATGCGAGAGAAATCACATCATTTGGTCTAAATAGTTTTTCATTTTGTAAACAAGTTTTGATCTTTGAATTAAAAACTTATTTATGAAAGAATTGTGTCTCTCTTGGGTCTTGGATGAATATCTGAACTTGTTGAACTTTTACGAGTTCTTTTGTAACTTTGGTTTCTTAAAGTATTCAAGTCGATCCAATCCTTCGAGCAATTTTTCAAACATTACATTCTCGGGAAGTCACATCATTTGGCCTAAAAAGTTTGTCATTTTGTAAACAAGTTTTGGCCTTTGAATTAAAAACTTATATACGTGAGAATTGTTTCTCTCTTGGTTCGTGGACAAAATTCTGAAATTAACAAACTTTTACAAGTTCTTTTATAGCTTCAGTTCATTAAAGTGTCCAAGATGATCCATTCCTTCGATTAATTTTTTGAACATTCCATGCGAGGGAAATCGCATCATTTGGTCTAAATAGTTTTTCATTTTGTAAAAAAGTTTTGATCTTCGAATTAAAAACTTATTTACGTAAGAATTGTCTCTCTTGGGTCTTGGATGAACATCCGAACTTGTTGAACTTTTACGAGTTCTTTAATAAATTCGGTTTCTTAAAGTATTCAAGTCGATCAAATCCTTCGAGCAATTTTTCAAACATTACATGCTCGGGAAGTCGCATAATTTGGCCTAAAAAGTTTGTCAATTTGTAAACAAGTTTTAGCCTTTGAATTAAAAACATATATACGTGATAATTGTTTCTCTCTTGGTTCTTGGACTAAATTCTGAAATTAACAAACTTTTACGAGTTCTTTTATAGCTTCAGTCCATTAAAGTGTTCAGGACGATACATTCCTTCGAGTAACTTTTCGAAAATTTCAAGCGAGGGAAATTGCATCATTTGGCCTAAATAGTTTTTCATTTTGTAAACAAGTTTTGATCTTTGAATTAAAAACTTATTTACGTAAGAATTGTGTCTCTCTTGGCTCTTGCATGAACATCCAAACTTGTTGAGCTTTCACGAGTTCTTTTATAACTTCGGTTTCTTAAAGTATTCAAGTCGATCCAATCCTTCGAGCAATTTTTCAAGCATTACATTCTCGGGAAGTCGCATTATTTGGCCTAAAAAGTTTGTCATTTTGTAAACAATTTTTGGCCTTTGAATTAAAAACATATTTACGTGATAATTGTTTATCTCTTGGTTCTTGGACTAAATTCTGAAATTAACAAACTTTTACGAGTTCTTTTATAGCTTCAGTTCATTAAAGTGTTCAGGACGATACATTCCTTCGAGTAATTTTCCGAACATTCCAAGCGAGGGAAATTGCATCATTTGGCCTAAATAGTTTTTCATTTTGTAAACAAGTTTTGATCTTTGAATTAAAAACCTATTTACGTAAGAATTGTTTCTCTCTTGGGTCTTGCATGAACATCCAAACTTGTTGAACTTTTACGAGTTCTTTTGCAACTTTGGTTTCTTAAAGTATTCAAGTCGATCCAATCCTTCGAGCAATTTTTCAAACATTACATTCTCGGGAAGTCACATAATTTGGCCTAAAAAGTTTGTCATTTTGTAAACAAATTTTGGCCTTTGAATTAAAAGCATATTTACGTGATAATTGTTTCTCTCTTGGTTCTTCGACGAAATTCTGAAATTAACAAACTTTTACTAGTTCTTTTATAGCTTCAGTTCATTAAAGTGTTCAGGACGATCCATTCCTTCGAGTAATTTTCCGAACATTCCATGCGAGGGAAATCGCATCATTTGGTCTAAATAGTTTTTAATTTTGTAAACAAGTTTTGATCTTTGAATTAAAAACTTATTTATGAAAGAATTGTGTCTCTCTTGGGTCTTGGATCCGAACTTGTTGAACTTTTACGAGTTCTTTTATAACTTCGATTTCTTAAAGTATTCAAGTCGATCCAATCCTTCGAGCAGTTTTTCGAACATTACATGCTCGGGAAGTCGCATCATTTGGTCAAAAAATTTTGTCATTTTGTAAACAAGTTTCGGCCTTTGAATTAAAAACTTATTTATGTGAGAATTGTTTCTCTCTTGGTTGTTGGATGAACTTTCGAACTTGTCAAACTTTTACAACTTCTTTTATAGCTTCAGTTCCATAAAGTATTCAAGACAATCTAATCCTTCGAGCAATATTTCAAGCATTACATGGTCGGGAAGTCGCATCATTTGGTCTATAAAGTTTGTCATTTTGTAAACAAGTTTTGGCCTTTGAATTAAAAACTTATTTCCGTGAGAATCGTTTCTCTCTGGGTTCTTGGACGAAATTATTAAATTAACAAACTAGTACGAGTTCTTTTACAGCTTCAGTTCATTAAAGTGTCCAAGACGATACATTCCTTCAAGTAATTTTCCGAACATTCCATGCGAGGGAAATCGCATCATTTGGTCTAAATAGTTTTTCATTTTGTAAACAAGTTTTGATCTTTAAATTAAAAACTTATTTACGTAAGAATTGTGTCTCTCTTGGGTCTTGGATGAACATCCGAACTTGTTGAACTTTTATGAGTTCTTTTATAACTTTGGTTTCTTGTAGTATTCAAGTCGATCCAATACTTCGAGCAATTTTTTAATCATTACATGCTCGAGAAGTCGCATCATTTGGTCTAAAAAGTTTGTCATTTTATAAACAAGTTTTGGCCTTTGAATTAAAAACTTATTTACGTGAGAATTGTTTCTCTCTTGGTTCTTGGACGAAATTCTAAAATTAACAAACTTTTACGAGTTCTTTTATAGCTTCAGTTCATTAAAGTGTTCAGGACGATCCATTCCTTCGAGTAATTTTTCGAACATTCCATGCGAGGGAAATCACATCATTTGGTCTAAATAGTTTTTCATTTTGTAAACAAGTTTTGATCTTTGAATTAAAAACTTATTTACGTAAGAATTGTGTCTCTCTTGGGTCTTGGATGAACATTCGAACTTGTTGAACTTTTACGAGTTCTTTTATAACTTCGATTTCTTAAAGTATTCAAGTCGATCAAATCCTTCAAGCAGTTTTTCGAACATTACATGCTCGGGAAGTCGCATCATTTGGTCTAAAAAGTTTGTCATTTTGAAAACAAGTTTTGGCCTTTGAATTAAAAACTTATTTATGTGAGAATTGTTTCTTTCTTGGTTCTTGGACGAAATTCTGAAATCAACAAACTTTTACAAGTTCTTTTATGGCTTCAGTTCATTAAAGTGTTCAAAACGATCCATTCCTTCGAGTAATTTTCCGAACATTCCTTGCGAGGGAAATCGCATCATTTGGTCTAAATAGTTTTTCATTTTGTAAACTAGTTTTGATCTTTGAATTAAAAACATATTTACGTAAGAATTGTGTCTCTCTTGGGTCTTGCATGAACATCCAAACTTGTTGAACTTTTACGAGTTTTTTTATAACTTCAATTTCTTAAAGTATTCAAGTCGATCCAATCTTTCGAGCAATTTTTCAAACATTACATTCTCGGGAAGTCGTATAATTTGGCCTAAAAAGTTTGTCATTTTGTAAACAAGTTTTGGCCTTTGAATTAAAAATATATTTATGTGATAATTGTTTCTCTCTTGGTTCTTGGACTAAATTCTGAAATTAACAAACTTTTACGAGTTCTTTTATAGCTTCAGTTCATTAAAGTTTTCAAGACGATCCATTCATTCGAGTAATTTTCCGAACATTCCACGCGAGGATGAACATCTGAACTTATTAAAAACTTTTGTAACTTTGGTCTGAACATTCCACATGAGTAATTAAAAACTTATTTACGTAAGAATTGTGTTCCTATTGGGTCTTGGATGAACATCGGAACTTGTTGAACTTTTACGAGTTCTTTTGTAACTTGGTTTCTTGTAGTATTGAAGTCGATCCAATCCTTCGAGCATTTTCAATCATTACATGCTCGGGAAGTCGCATCATTTGGTCTAAAAAGTTTGTCATTTTGTAAACAAGTTTTGGCCTTTGAATTAAAAACTTATTTACGTGAGAATTGTTTCTCTCTAGGTTCTTGGACGAAATTCTGAAATTAACAAACTTTTACAAGTTCTTTTATAGCTTCAGTTCATTAAAGTGTCCAAGATGATCCATTCCTTCGATTAATTTTTCGAACATTCCATGCGATGGAAATCGCATCATTTGGTCTAAATAGTTTTTCATTTTGTAAACAAGTTTTGATCTTCGAATTAAAAACTTATTTACGTAAGAATTGTCTCTCTTGGGTCTTGGATGAACATCCGAACTTGTTGAACTTTTACGACTTCTTTAATAACTTCGGTTTCTTAAAGTATTGAAGTCGATCCAATCCTTCGAGCAATTTTTCAAACATTACATGCTCGGGAAGTCGCATAATTTGGCCTAAAAAGTTTGTCATTTTGTAAATAAGTTTTGTCCTTTGAATTAAAAACTTATTTACGTGATAATTGTTTCACTCTTGGTTCTTGGACTAAATTCTGAAATTAACAAACTTTTACGAGTTCTTTTATAGCTTCAGTTCATTAAAGTGTTTAGGACAATACATTCCTTCGAGTAATTTTCCGAACATTCCAAGCGAGGGAAATTGCATCATTTGGCCTAAATAGTTTTTCATTTTGTAAACAAGTTTTGATCTTTGAATTAAAAATATATTTACGTAAGAATTGTCTCTCACTTGGGTCTTGAATGAACATCCGAACTTGTTGAACTTTTACGAGTTCTTCTATAATTTTGGTTTCTTGTAGTATTCAAGTCTAACCAATCTTTTGAGAAATTTTTCAATCATTACATGCTCGGGAAGTCGATCATTTGGTCTAAAAAGTTTGTCATTCTGTAAACAAGTTTTGGCCTTTGAATTAAAAACTTATTTACGTGAGAATTGTTTCTCTCTTGCTTCTTGGACGAAATTCTGAAATTAACAAACTTTTACGAGTTCTTTTATAGCTTCAGTTCATTAAAGTGTTCAGGACGATCCATTCCTTCGAGTAATTTTTCGAACATTCCATGCGAGGGAAATCGCATCATTTGGTCTAAATAGTTTTTCATTTTGTAAACAAGTTTTGATATTTGAATTAAAAACTTATTCACGTAAGAATTGTGTCTCTCTTGGGTCTTGGATGAACATCCGAACTTGTTGAACTTTTACGAGTTCTTTTATAACTTCGGTTTTTTAAAGTATTAAAGTCGATTCAATCCTTCGAGCAATTTTTCAAACATTACATGCTCGGGAAGTCGCATAATTTGACCTAAAAAGTTTGTCATTTTTTAAACAAGTTTTGGCCTTTGAATTAAAAACTTATTTACGTGAGATTTGTTTCTCTCTTGGTTCCTTGACGAAATTCTGAAATTAACAAACTTTTACGAGTTCTTTTATAGCTTCAGTTCATTAAAGTGTTCAGGACGATCCATTCCTTCGAGTATTTTTCCGAACATTCCATGCGAGGGAAATCACATCATTTGGTCTAAATAGTTTTTCATTTTGTAAACAAGTTTTGATCTTTGAATTAAAAACTTATTTACGTAAGAATTGTGTCTCTCTTGGGACTTGGATGAACATCCGAACTTGTTGAACTTTTAGTTCTTTTATAACTTTGGTTTTTTATAGTATTCAAGTCGATCCAATCCTTCAAACAATTTTTCAATCATTACATGCTCGGGAAGTCGCATCATTTGTTCTAAAAAGTTTGTCATTTCGAAAACAAGTTTTGGCCTTTGAATTAAAAACTTATTTACGTGAGAATCGTTTCGCTCTGGGTTCTTGGACGAAATTCTTAAATTAACAAACTTTTACAAGTACTCCTATAGCTTCAGTTCATTAAAGTGTCCAAGATGATCCATTCCTTTGATTAATTTTTCGAACATTCCATGCGATGAAAATTGCATCATTTGGTCTAAATAGTTTTTCATTTTGTAAACAAGTTTTGATCTTTGAATTAAAAACATATTTACTAAGAATTGTGTCTCTCTTGCGTCTTGGATGAACATCCGAACTTGTTGAACTTTTACGAGTTCTTTTATAACTTTGGTTTCTTGTAGTATTCAAGTCGAACCAATCTTTTGAGAAATTTTTCAAACATTACATGCTCAGGAAGTCGATCATTTGGTCTAAAAAGTTTGTTGTTTTGTAAACAAGTTTTGGCCTTTGAATTAAAAACATATTTACGTGAGAATTGTTTCTTTCTTGGTTCTTGGACGTAATACTGAAATTAATAAACTTTTGCGAGTTCTTTTATAGCTTCAGTTCATTAAAGTGTTCAAGACGATCCATTCTTTTGAGTAACTTTCCGAACATTCCTTGCGAGGGAAATCGCATCATTTGGTCTGAATAGTTTTTCATTTTGTAAACAAGTTTTGATCTTTGAATTAAAAACTTATTTATGTAAGAATTGTGTCTCTCTTGGGACTTGGATGAACATCCGAACTTGTTGAACTTTTACGAGTTCTTTTATAACTTTGGTTTCTTATAGTATTCAAGTCGATCCAATCCTTCGAACAATTTTTCAATCATTACATGCTCGGGAAGTCGCATCATTTGTTCTAAAAAGTTTGTCATTTTGAAAACAAGTTTTGGCCTTTGAATTAAAAACTTATTTACGTGAGAATCGTTTCACTCTGGGTTCTTGGACGAAATTCTTAAATTAACAAACTTTTACAAGTACTCCTATAGCTTCAGTTCATTAAAGTGTCCAAAATGATCCATTCCTTCAATTAATTTTTCGAACATTCCATGCGATGGAAATTGCATCATTTGGTCTAAAAAGTTTTTCATTTTGTAAACAAGTTTTGATCTTTGAATTAAAAACATATTTACGTAAGAATTGTGTCTCTCTTGGGTCATGGATGAACATCTGAACTTGTTGAACTTTTACGAGTTCTTTTATAACTTTGGTTTCTTGTAGTATTCAAGTCGATCCAATCCTTCGAGCAATTTTTCAATCATTACATGCTCGGGAAGTCGCATCATTTGGTCTAAAAAGTTTGTCATTTTATAAACAAGTTTTGGCCTTTGAATTAAAAACTTATTTACGTGATAATTGTTTCTCTCTTGGTTCTTGGACGAAATTCTAAAATTAACAAACTTTTACGAGTTCTTTTATAGCTTCAGTTCATTAAAGTGTTCAGGACGATCCATTCCTTCAAGTAATTTTTCGAACATTCCATGCGAGGGAAATCGCATCATTCGGTCTAAATAGTTTTTCATTTTGTAAACAAGTTTTGATCTTTGAATTAAAAACTTTTTTATGTAAGAATTGTGTCTCTCTTGGGTCTTGGATGAACATCCGAACTTGTTGAACTTTTACGAGTTCTTTTATAACTTCAATTTCTTAAAGTATTCAAGTCGATCCAATCCTTCGAGCAATTTTTCGAACATTACATGCTCGGGAAGTCGCATCATTTGGTCTAAAAAATTTGTCATTTTGTAAACAAGTTTCGGCCTTTGAATTAAAAACTTATTTATGTGAGAATTGTTTCTCTCTTGGTTGTTGGATGAGCTTTCGAATTTGTCAAACTTTTACGACTACTTTTACAGCTTCAGTTCCATAAAGTTTTCAAGACGATCTAATCCTTCGAGCAATATTTCGAGCATTACATGGTTAGCAAGTCGCATCATTTGGTCTATAAAGTTTGTCATTTTGTAAACAAGTTTTGGCCTTTGAATTAAAAACTTATTTCCGTGAGAATCGTTTCTCTCTAGGTTCATAGACGAAATTCTTAAATTACCAAACTTTTACGAGTTCTTTAATAGCTTCAGTTCATTAAAGTGTTCAGGACGATCCATTCCTTCGAGTAATTTTTCGAACATTCCATGCGAGGGAAATCGCATCATTTGGTCTAAATAGTTTTTCATTTTGTAAACAAGTTTTGATCTTTGAATTAAAAACTTATTCACGTAAGAATTGTGTCTCTCTTGGGTCTTGGATGAACATCCGAACTTGTTGAACTTGTACGAGTTCTTTTATAACTTCGGTTTTTTAAAGTATTAAAGTCGATTCAATCCTTCGAGCAATTTTTCAAACATTACATGCTCGGGAAGTCGCATAATTTGGCCTAAAAAGTTTGTCATTTTTTAAACAAGTTTTGGCCTTTGAATTAAAAACTTATTTACGTGAGAATTGTTTCTCTCTTGGTTCCTTGACGAAATTCTGAAATTAACAAACTTTTACGAGTTCTTTTATAGCTTCAGTTCATTAAAGTGTTCAGGACGATCCATTCCTTCGAGTATTTTTCCGAACATTCCATGCGAGGGAAATCACATCATTTGGTCTAAATAGTTTTTCATTTTGTAAACAAGTTTTGATCTTTGAATTAAAAACTTATTTACGTAAGAATTGTGTCTCTCTTGGGACTTGGATGAACATCCGAACTTGTTGAACTTTTACGAGTTCTTTTATAACTTTGGTTTCTTATAGTATTCAAGTCGATCCAATCCTTCGAACAATTTTTCAATCATTACATGCTCGGGAAGTCGCATCATTTGTTCTAAAAAGTTTGTCATTTTGAAAACAAGTTTTGGCCTTTGAATTAAAAACTTATTTACGTGAGAATCATTTCGCTCTGGGTTCTTGGACGAAATTCTTAAATTAAAAAACTTTTACAAGTACTCCTATAGCTTCAGTTCATTAAAGTGTCCAAGATGATCTATTCCTTTGATTAATTTTTCGAACATTCCATGCGATGGAAATTGCATCATTTGGTCTAAATAGTTTTTCATTTTGTAAACAAGTTTTGATCTTTGAATTTAAAACATATTTACGTAAGAATTGTGTCTCTCATGCGTCTTGGATGGACATCCGAACTTGTTGAACTTTTACGAGTTCTTTTATAACTTTGGTTTCTTGTAGTATTCAAGTCGAACCAATCTTTTGAGAAATTTTTCAAACATTACATGCTCAGGAAGTCGATCATTTGGTCTAAAAAGTTTGTTGTTTTGTAAACAAGTTTTGGCCTTTGAATTAAAAACATATTTACGTGAGAATTGTTTCTTTCTTGGTTCTTGGATGTAATTCTGAAATTAACAAACTTTTACGAGTTCTTTTATAGTTTCAGTTCATTAAAGTGTTCAAGACGATCCATTCCTTCGAGTAACTTTCCGAACATTCCTTGCGAGGGAAATCGCTTCATTTGGTCTGAATAGTTTTTCATTTTGTAAACAAGTTTTGATCTTTGAATTAAAAACTTATTTACGTAAGAATTGTGTCTCTCTTGGGACTTGGATGAACATCCGAACTTGTTAACTTTTACGAGTTCTTTTATAACTTTGGTTTCTTGTAGTATTCAAGTCGATCCAATCCTTCGAGCAATTTTTGAATCATTACATGCTCGGGAAGTCACATCATTTGGTCTAAAAAGTTTTTCATTTTATAAACAAGTTTTGGCCTTTGAATTAAAAACTAGTTTACTTGAGAATTGTTTCTCTCTTGGTTCTTGGACGAAATTCTAAAATTAACAAACTTTTACGAGTTCTTTTATAGCTTCAGTTCATTAAAGTGTTCAGGACGATCCATTCCTTCGAGTAATTTTCCGAACATTCCATGCGAGGGAAATCGCATCATTTGGTCTAAATAGTTTTTCATTTTGTAAACAAGTTTTGATCTTTGAATTGAAAACTTTTTTATGTAAGAATTGTGTCTCTCTTGGGTCTTGGATGAACATCCGAACTTTTTGAACTTTTACGAGTTCTTTTATAACTTCAATTTCTTAAAGTATTCAAGTCGATCCAATCCTTCGAGCAATTTTTCGAACATTACATTCTCGGGAAGTCGCATCATTTGGTCTAAAAAGTTTGTCATTTTGTAAACAAGTTTTGGCCTTTGAATTAAAAACTTATTTATGTGAGAATTGTTTCTCTCTTGGTTGTTGGATGAGCTTTCGAATTTGTCAAACTTTTACGACTTCTTTTACAGCTTCAGTTCCATAAAGTTTTCAAGACGATCTAATCCTTCGAGCAATATTTCGAGCATTACATGGTGAGGAAGTCGCATCATTTGGTCTATAAAGTTTGTCATTTTGTAAACAAGTTTTGGCCTTTGAATTAAAAACTTATTTCCGTGAGAATCGTTTCTCTCTAGGTTCATAGACGAAATTCTTAAATTACCAAACTTTTACGAGTTCTTTAATAGCTTCAGTTCATTAAAGTGTTCAAGACGATCCATTCCTTCGAGTAATTTTTCGAACATTCCATGCGAGGGAAATCGCATCATTTGGTCTAAATAGTTTTTCATTTTGTAAACAAGTTTTGATCTTTGAATTGAAAACTTATTTACGTAAGAATTGTGTCTCTCTTGGGTCTTGGATGAACATCCGAACTTGTTGAACTTTTACGAGTTCTTTTATAACTTCGGTTTCTTAAAGTATTAAAGTCGATTCAATCCTTCGAGCAATTTTTCAAACATTACATGCTCTGGAAGTCGCATAATTTGGCCTAAAAAGTTTGTCATTTTGTAAACAAGTTTTGGCCTTTGAATTAAAGACTTATTTACGTGAGAATTGTTTCTCTCTTGGTTCCTTGACGAAATTCTGAAATTAACAAACTTTTACGAGTTCTTTTATAGCTTCAGTTCATTAAAGTGTTCAGGACGATCCATTCCTTCGAGTATTTTTCCGAACATTCCATGCGAGGGAAATCACATCATTTGGTCTAAATAGTTTTTCATTTTGTAAACAAGTTTTGATCTTTGAATTAAAAACTTATTTACGTGAGAATTGTGTCTCTCTTGGGACTTGGATGAACATCCGAACTTGTTGAACTTTTACGAGTTCTTTTATAACTTTGGTTTCTTATAGTATTCAAGTCGATCCAATCCTTCGAACAATTTTTCAATCATTACATGCTCGGGAAGTCGCATCATTTGTTCTAAAAAGTTTGTCATTTTGAAAACAAGTTTTGGCCTTTGAATTAAAAACTTATTTACGTGAGAATCGTTTCGCTCTGGGTTCTTGGACGAAATTCTTAAATTAACAAACTTTTACAAGTACTCCTATAGCTTCAGTTCATTAAAGTGTCCAAGATGATCTATTCCTTTGATTAATTTTTCGAACATTCCATGCGATGGAAATTGCATCATTTGGTCTAAATAGTTTTTCATTTTGTAAACAAGTTTTGATCTTTGAATTAAAAACATATTTACGTAAGAATTGTGTCTCTCATGCGTCTTGGATGAACATCCGAACTTGTTGAACTTTTACGAGTTCTTTTATAACTTTGGTTTCTTAAAGTATTAAAGTCGATTCAATCCTTCGAGCAATTTTTCAAACATTACATGCTCGGGAAGTCGCATAATTTGGCCTAAAATATTTGTCATTTTTTAAACAAGTTTTGGCCTTTGAATTAAAGACTTATTTACGTGAGAATTGTTTCTCTCTTGGTTCCTTGACGAAATTCTGAAATTAACAAACTTTTACGAGTTCTTTTCTAGCTTCAGTTCATTAAAGTGTTCAAGACGATCCATTCCTTCGAGTAACTTTCCGAACATTCCTTGCGAGGGAAATCGCTTCATTTGGTCTGAATAGTTTTTCATTTTGTAAACTAGTTTTGATCTTTGAATTAAAAACTTATTTACGTAAGAATTGTGTCTCTCTTGGGACTTGGATGAACATCCGAACTTGTTGAACTTTTACGAGTTCTTTTATAACTTTGGTTTCTTATAGTATTCAAGTCGATCCAATCCTTCGAACAATTTTTCAATCATTACATGCTCGGGAAGTTGCATCATTTGTTCTAAAAAGTTTGTCATTTTGAAAACAAGTTTTGGCCTTTGAATTAAAAACTTATTTACGTGAGAATCGTTTCGCTCTGGGTTCTTGGACGAAATTCTTAAATTATCAAACTTTTACAAGTACTCCTATAGCTTCAGTTCATTAAAGTGTCCAAGATGATCCATTCCTTTGATTAATTTTTCGAACATTCCATGCGATGGAAATTGCATCATTTGGTCTAAATAGTTTTTCATTTTGTAAACAAGTTTTGATCTTTGAATTAAAAACTTATTTACGTAAGAATTGTGTCTCTCTTGGGACTTGGATGAACATCCGAACTTGTTTAACTTTTACGAGTTCTTTTATAACTTTGGTTTCTTGTAGTATTCAAGTCGATCCAATCCTTCGAGCAATTTTTCAATCATTACATGCTCGGGAAGTCACATCATTTGGTCTAAAAAGTTTGTCATTTTATAAACAAGTTTTGACCTTTGAATTAAAAACTTATTTACTTGAGAATTGTTTCTCTCTTGGTTCTTGGACGAAATTCTAAAATTAACAAACTTTTACGAGTTCTTTTATAGCTTCAGTTCATTAAAGTGTTCAGGACGATCCATTCCTTCGAGTAATTTTCCGAACATTCCATGCGAGGGAAATCGCATCATTTGGTCTAAATAGTTTTTCATTTTGTAAACAAGTTTTGATCTTTGAATTAAAAACTTTTTTATGTAAGAATTGTGTCTCTCTTGGGTCTTGGATGAACATCCGAACTTTTTGAACTTTTACGAGTTCTTTTATAACTTCAATTTCTTAAAGTATTCAACTCGATCCAATCCTTCGAGCAATTTTTCGAACATTACATGCTCGGGAAGTCGCATCATTTGGTCTAAAAAGTTTGTCATTTTGTAAACAAGTTTCGGCCTTTGAATTAAAAACTTATTTATGTGAGAATTGTTTCTCTCTTGGTTGTTGGATGAGCTTTCTAATTTGTCAAACTTTTACAACTTCTTTTACAGCTTCAGTTCCATAAAGTTTTCAAGACGATCTAATCCTTCGAGCAATATTTCGAGCATTACATGGTGAGGAAGTCGCATCATTTGGTCTATAAAGTTTGTCATTTTGTAAACAAGTTTTGGCCTTTGAATTAAAAACTTATTTACGTGAGAATCGTTTCGCTCTGGGTTCTTGGACGAAATTCTTAAATTAACAAACTTTTACAAGTACTCCTATAGCTTCAGTTCATTAAAGTGTCCAAGATGATCCATTCCTTCGATTAATTTTTCGAACATTCCATGCGATGGAAATTGCATCATTTGGTCTAAATAGTTTTTCATTTTGTAAACAAGTTTTGATCTTTGAATTAAAAACGTATTTACGTAAGAATTGTGTCTCTCTTGGGTCATGGATGAACATCTGAACTTGTTGAACTTTTACGAGTTCTTTTATAACTTTGGTTTCTTGTAGTATTCAAGTCGATCCAATCCTTCGAGCAATTTTTCAATCATTACATGCTCGGGAAGTCGCATCATTTGGTCTAAAAAGTTTGTCATTTTATAAAGAAGTTTTGGCCTTTGAATTAAAAACTTATTTACGTGAGAATTGTTTCTCTCTTGGTTCTTGGACGAAATTCTAAAATTAACAAACTTTTACGAGTTCTTTTATAGCTTCAGTTCATTAAAGTGTTCAGGACGATCCATTCCTTCGAGTAATTTTTCGAACATTACATGCTCGGGAAGTCGCATCATTTGGTCTAAAAAGTTTGTCATTTTGTAAACAAGTTTTGGCCTTTGAATTAAAAACTTATTTCCGTGAGAATCGTTTCTCTCTAGGTTCATAGACGAAATTCTTAAATTACCAAACTTTTACGAGTTCTTTAATAGCTTCAGTTCATTATAGTGTTCAGGACGATCCATTCCTTCGAGTAATTTTTCGAACATTCCATGCGAGGGAAATCGCATCATTTGGTCTAAATAGTTTTTCATTTTGTAAACATGTTTTGATCTTTGAATTAAAAACTTATTTACATAAGATTTGTGTCTCTCTTGGGTCTTGGATGAACATCCGAACTTGTTGAACTTCTACGAGTTCTTTTATAACTTCGGTTTCTTAAAGTATTAAAGTCGATCCAATCCTTCGAGCAATTTTTCAAACATTACATGCTCGGGAAGTCGCATAATTTGGCCTAAAAAGTTTGTCATTTTGTAAACAAGTTTTGGCCATTGAATTAAAAACTTATTTACGTGAGAATTGTTTCTCTCTTGGTCCCTTGACGAAATTCTGAAATTAACAAACTTTTACGAGTTCTTTTATAGCTTCAGTTCATTAAAGTGTTCAGGACGATCCATTCCATCGAGTATTTTTCCGAACATTCCATGCGAGGGAAATCACATCATTTGGTCTAAATAGTTTTTCATTTTGTAAACAAGTTTTGATCTTTGAATTAAAAACTTATTTATGTAAGAATTGTGTCTCTCTTGGGACTTGGATGAACATCCGAACTTGTTGAACTTTTACGAGTTCTTTTATAACTTTGGTTTCTTATAGTATTCAAGTCGATTCAATCCTTCGAACAATTTTTCAATCATTACATGCTCGGGAAGTTGCATCATTTGTTCTAAAAAGTTTGTCATTTTGAAAACTAGTTTTGTCCTTTGAATTAAAAACTTATTTACGTGAGAATCGTTTCGCTCTGGGTTCTTGGACGAAATTCTTAAATTAACAAACTTTTACAAGTAGTCCTATAGCTTCAGTTCATTAAAGTGTCCAAGATGATCCATTCCTTCGAGTAAGTTTCCGAACATTCCATGCGAGGGAAATTGCATCATTTGGCCTAAATAGTTTTTCATTTTGTAAACAAGTTTTAATCTTTGAATTAAAAACATATTTACGTAAGAATTGTGTCTCTCTTGCGTCTTGGATGAACATCCGAACTTGTTGAACTTTTACGAGTTCTTTTATAACTTTGGTTTCTTGTAGTATTCAAGTCGAACCAATCTTTTGAGAAATTTTTCAAACATTACATGCTCAGGAAGTCGATCATTTGGTCTAAAAAGTTTGTTGTTTTGTAAACAAGTTTTGGCCTTTGAATTAAAAACATATTTACGTGAGAATTGTTTCTTTCTTGGTTCTTGGATTTAATTCTGAAATTAACAAACTTTTACGAGTTCTTTTATAGCTTCAGTTCATTAAAGTGTTCAAGACGATCCATTCCTTCGAGTAACTTTCCGAACATTCCTTGCGAGGGAAATCGCATCATTTGGTCTGAATAGTTTTTCATTTTGTAAACAAGTTTTGATCTTTGAATTAAAAACTTATTTACGTAAGAATTGTGTCTCTCTTGGGACTTGGATGAACATCCAAACTTGTCGAACTTTTACGAGTTCTTTTATAACTTTGGTTTCTTATAGTATTCAAGTCGATCCAATCCTTCAAACAATTTTTCAATCATTACATGCTCGGGAAGTCGCATCATTTGTTCTAAAAAGTTTGTCATTTTGAAAACAAGTTTTGGCCTTTGAATTAAAAACTTATTTACGTGAGAATCGTTTCGCTCTGGGTTCTTGGACGAAATTCTTAAATTAACAAACTTTTACAAGTACTCCTATAGCTTCAGTTCATTAAAGTGTCCAAGATGATCCATTCCTTCGATTAATTTTTCGAACATTCCATGCGATGGAAATCGCATCATTTGGTCTAAATAGTTTTTCATTTTGTAAACAAGTTTTGATCTTTGAATTAAAAACTTATTTACGTGGGAATTGTTTTCTCTTGGCTCTTGGATGAACTTTCGAACTTGTTGAACATTTACGACTTCTTTTATAGCTTCGGTTCCATGAAGTATTCAAGACGATACAATCCTTCGAGCAATATTTCGAACATTATATGTATGGGAATTCGCGTCATTTGGTCTAAAGAGTTTGTCATTTTGTAAACAGGTTTTGGCCTTTGAATTAAAAACTTATTTACGTGAGAATCGTTTCTCTCTTGGTTCTTGGACGAAATTCTTAAATTAACAAACTTTTACGAGTTCTTTTATAGCTTCGGTTCATTAAAGTGTCCAAGACGATCCATTCCTTCGAGTAATTTTCCAAACATTCCATGCGAGGGAAATCGCATCATTTGGTGTAAATAGTTTTACATTTTGGAAACATGTTTTGATCTTTGAATTAAAAACATATTTACTTGAGAATTGTGCCTGTCTTTGTTATTGGACGAACTTACAAACCTGTCCAACTTTTACGAGTTCTTTTATAACATCGGTTCCTTAAAGTATTCAAGACGATCCAAACTTCCAAGCAATACTCCGAGCATTACATGCTCGGGAAGTCGCATCATTTGGTCTAAAAAGTTTGTCATTTTGTAAACAAGTTTCAGCCTTCGAATTAAAAACTTATTTACGTGAGAATTGTTTCTCTCTTGCGTCTTGGATGAACATCCGAACTTGTTGAACTTTTACGAGTTCTTTTATAACTTTGGTTTCTTGTAGTATTCAAGTCGAACCAATCTTTTGAGAAATTTTTCAAACATTACATGCTCAGGAAGTCGATCATTTGGTCTAAAAAGTTTGTTGTTTTGTAAACAAGTTTTGGCCTTTGAATTAAAAACATATTTACGTGAGAATTGTTTCTTTCTTGGTTCTTGGACGTAATTCTGAAATTAACAAACTTTTACGAGTTCTTTTATAGCTTCAGTTCATTAAAGTGTTCAGGACGATCCATTCCTTCGAGTAATTTTTCGAACATTCCATGCGAGGGAAATCGCATCATTTGGTCTAAATAGTTTTTCATTTTGTAAACAAGTTTTGATCTTTGAATTGAAAACTTATTTACGTAAGAATTGTGTCTCTCTTGGGTCTTGGATGAACATCCGAACTTGTTGAACTTTTACGAGT
The DNA here is from genome assembly GCA_039519145.1 of Kokia cookei. Taxonomy (NCBI): domain Eukaryota; kingdom Viridiplantae; phylum Streptophyta; class Magnoliopsida; order Malvales; family Malvaceae; genus Kokia; species Kokia cookei. The sequence continues at coordinate 19,621,375 of CM076907.1, forward strand.
TCTTTTATAACTTCGGTTTCTTAAAGTATTAAAGTCGATTCAATCCTTCGAGCAATTTTTCAAACATTACATGCTCGGGAAGTCGCATAATTTGGCCTAAAAAGTTTGTCATTTTGTAAACAAGTTTTGGCCTTTGAATTAAAAACTTATTTACGTGAGAATTGTTTCTCTCTTGGTTCCTTGACGAAATTCTGAAATTAACAAACTTTTACGAGTTCTTTTATAGCTTCAGTTCATTAAAGTATTCAAGACGATCCAAACTTTCAAGCAATACTCCGAGCATTACATGCTCGGGAAGTCGCATCATTTGGCCTAAAAAGTTTTTCATTTTGTAAACGAGTTTCGGCCTTCGAATTAAAAACTTATTTACGTGAGAATTGTTTCTCTCTTAGTTGTTGGATGAACTTCCGAACTTGTCAAACTTTTACGTGTTCTTTTTTAAATCCGGTTCCATAAAGTGTTCAAGACGATCCATTCCTTTGAGTAATTTTTCGAACATTCCTTGCGAGGGAAATCGCATCATTTGGTCTAAATAGTTTTTCATTTTGTAAACATGTTTTGATCTTTGAATTAAAAACTTATTTACATGGGAATTGTTTTCTCTTGGCTCTTGGATGAACTTTCGAACTTGTCGAACTTTAACGACTTCTTTTATAGCTTCGGTTCCATGAAGTATTCAAGACGATCCAATCCTTCGAGCAATATTTCGAACATTATATGTATGGGAATTCGCGTCATTTGGTCTAAAGAGTTTGTCATTTTGTAAACAGGTTTTGGCCTTTGAATTAAAAACTTATTTACGTGAGAATCGTTTCTCTCTTGGTTCTTGGACGAAATTCTTAAATTAACAAACTTTTACGAGTTCTTTTATAGCTTCGGTTCATTAAAGTGTCCAAGACGATCCATTCCTTCGAGTAATTTTCCAAACATTCCATGCGAGAGAAATCGCATCATTTGGTGTAAATAGTTTTACATTTTGGAAACATGTTTTGATCTTTGAATTAAAAACATATTTACTTGAGAATTGTGCCTGTCTTTGTTATTGGACGAACTTCCAAACCTGTCCAACTTTTACGAGTTCTTTTATAACATCGGTTCCTTAAAGTATTCAAGACGATCCAAACTTCCAAGCAATACTTCGAGCATTACATGCTCGGGAAGTCGCATCATTTGGTCTAAAAAGTTTGTCATTTTGTAAACAAGTTTCGGCCTTCGAATTAAAAACTTATTTACGTGAGAATTGTTTCTCTCTTGCGTCTTGGATGAACATCCGAACTTGTTGAACTTTTACGAGTTCTTTTATAACTTTGGTTTCTTGTAGTATTCAAGTCGAACCAATCTTTTGAGAAATTTTTCAAACATTACATGCTCAGGAAGTCGATCATTTGGTCTAAAAAGTTTGTTGTTTTGTAAACAAGTTTTGGCCTTTGAATTAAAAACATATTTACGTGAGAATTGTTTCTCTCTTGGTTCTTGGACGAAATTCTAAAATTAACAAACTTTTACGAGTTCTTTTATAGCTTCAGTTCATTAAAGTGTTCAGGACGATCCATTCCTTCGAGTAATTTTTCGAACATTACATGCTCGGGAAGTCGCATCATTTGGTCTAAAAAGTTTGTCATTTTGTAAACAAGTTTTGGCCTTTGAATTAAAAACTTATTTCCGTGAGAATCGTTTCTCTCTAGGTTCATAGACGAAATTCTTAAATTACCAAACTTTTACGAGTTCTTTAATAGCTTCAGTTCATTAAAGTGTTCAGGACGATCCATTCCTTCGAGTAATTTTTCGAACATTCCATGCGAGGGAAATCGCATCATTTGGTCTGAATAGTTTTTCATTTTGTAAACAAGTTTTGATCTTTGAATTAAAAACTTATTTACATAAGATTTGTGTCTCTCTTGGGTCTTGGATGAACATCCGAACTTGTTGAACTTCTACGAGTTCTTTTATAACTTCGGTTTCTTAAAGTATTAAAGTCGATCCAATCCTTCGAGCAATTTTTCAAACATTACATGCTCGGGAAGTCGCATAATTTGGCCTAAAAAGTTTGTCATTTTGTAAACAAGTTTTGGCCATTGAATTAAAAACTTATTTACGTGAGAATTGTTTCTCTCTTGGTCCCTTGACGAAATTCTGAAATTAACAAACTTTTACGAGTTCTTTTATAGCTTCAGTTCATTAAAGTGTTCAGGACGATCCATTCCATCGAGTATTTTTCTGAACATTCCATGCGAGGGAAATCACATCATTTGGTCTAAATAGTTTTTCATTTTGTAAACAAGTTTTGATCTTTGAATTAAAAACTTATTTATGTAAGAATTGTGTCTCTCTTGGGACTTGGATGAACATCCGAACTTGTTGAACTTTTACGAGTTCTTTTATAACTTTGGTTTCTTATAGTATTCAAGTCGATTCAATCCTTCGAACAATTTTTCAATCATTACATGCTCGGGAAGTTGCATCATTTGTTCTAAAAAGTTTGTCATTTTGAAAACTAGTTTTGTCCTTTGAATTAAAAACTTATTTACGTGAGAATCGTTTCGCTCTGGGTTCTTGGACGAAATTCTTAAATTAACAAACTTTTACAAGTACTCCTATAGCTTCAGTTCATTAAAGTGTCCAAGATGATCCATTCCTTCGAGTAAGTTTCCGAACATTCCAAGCGAGGGAAATTGCATCATTTGGCCTAAATAGTTTTTCATTTTGTAAACAAGTTTTAATCTTTGAATTAAAAACATATTTACGTAAGAATTGTGTCTCTCTTGCGTCTTGGATGAACATCCGAACTTGTTGAACTTTTACGAGTTCTTTTATAACTTTGGTTTCTTGTAGTATTCAAGTCGAACCAATCTTTTGAGAAATTTTTCAAACATTACATGCTCAGGAAGTCGATCATTTGGTCTAAAAAGTTTGTTGTTTTGTAAACAAGTTTTGGCCTTTGAATTAAAAACATATTTACGTGAGAATTGTTTCTTTCTTGGTTCTTGGATTTAATTCTGAAATTAACAAACTTTTACGAGTTCTTTTATAGCTTCAGTTCATTAAAGTGTTCAAGACGATCCATTCCTTCGAGTAACTTTCCGAACATTCCTTGCGAGGGAAATCGCATCATTTGGTCTGAATAGTTTTTCATTTTGTAAACAAGTTTTGATCTTTGAATTAAAAACTTATTTACGTAAGAATTGTGTCTCTCTTGGGACTTGGATGAACATCCAAACTTGTCGAACTTTTACGAGTTCTTTTATAACTTTGGTTTCTTATAGTATTCAAGTCGATCCAATCCTTCAAACAATTTTTCAATCATTACATGCTCGGGAAGTCGCATCATTTGTTCTAAAAAGTTTGTCATTTTGAAAACAAGTTTTGGCCTTTGAATTAAAAACTTATTTACGTGAGAATCGTTTCGCTCTGGGTTCTTGGACGAAATTCTTAAATTAACAAACTTTTACAAGTACTCCTATAGTTTCAGTTCATTAAAGTGTCCAAGATGATCCATTCCTTCGATTAATTTTTCGAACATTCCATGCGATGGAAATCGCATCATTTGGTCTAAATAGTTTTTCATTTTGTAAACAAGTTTTGATCTTTGAATTAAAAATTTATTGACGTAAGAATTGTGTCTCTCTTGGGTCTTGGATGAACATCCGAACTTGTTGAAATTTTACGAGTTCTTTAATAACTTTGGTTTCTTGTAGTATTCAAGTCGGTCCAATCCTTCGAGCAATATTTCAAACATTACATGCTCGAGAAGTCGCCTAATTTGGCCTAAAAAGTTTGTCATTTTGTAAACAAGTTTTGGTCTTTGAAGTAAAAACTTATTTACGTGATAATTGTTTCTCTCTTGGTTCTTGGACTAAATTCTGAAATTAACAAACTTTTACGAGTTCTTTTATATGCTTCAGTTCATTAAAGTGTTCAGCACGATACATTCCTTCGAGTAAGTTTCCGAACATTCCAAGCGAGGGAAATTGCATCATTTGGCCTAAATAGTTTTTCATTTTGTAAACAAGTTTTAATCTTTGAATTAAAAACATATTTACGTAAGAATTGTGTCTCTCTTGCGTCTTGGATGAACATCCGAACTTGTTGAACTTTTACGAGTTCTTTTATAACTTTGGTTTCTTGTAGTATTCAAGTCGAACCAATCTTTTGAGAAATTTTTCAAACATTACATGCTCAGGAAGTCGATCATTTGGTCTAAAAAGTTTGTTGTTTTGTAAACAAGTTTTGGCCTTTGAATTAAATACATATTTACGTGAGAATTGTTTCTTTCTTGGTTCTTGGACGTAATTTTGAAATTAACAAACTTTTACGAGTTCTTTTATAGCTTCAGTTCATTAAAGTGTTCAGGACGATCCATTCCTTCGAGTAACTTTTCGAACATTCCATGCGAGGGAAATCGCATCATTTGGTCTAAATAGTTTTTCATTTTGTAAACAAGTTTTGATCTTTGAATTAAAAACTTATTTACGTAAGAATTGTGTCTCTCTTGCGTCTTGGATGAACATCCGAACTTGTTGAACATTTACGAGTTCTTTTATAACTTTGGTTTCTTGTAGTATTCAAGTCGAACCAATCTTTTGAGAAATTTTTCAAACATTACATGCTCAGGAAGTCGATCATTTGGTCTAAAAAGTTTGTTGTTTTGTAAACAAGTTTTGGCCTTTGAATTAAATACATATTTACGTGAGAATTGTTTCTTTCTTGGTTCTTGGACGTAATTTTGAAATTAACAAACTTTTACGAGTTCTTTTATAGCTTCAGTTCATTAAAGTGTTCAGGACGATCCATTCCTTCGAGTAACTTTCCGAACATTCCTTGCGAGGGAAATCGCATCATTTGGTCTGAATAGTTTTTCATTTTGTAAACAAGTTTTGATCTTTGAATTAAAAACTTATTTACGTAAGAATTGTGTCTCTCTTGCGTCTTGGATGAACATCCGAACTTGTTGAACATTTACGAGTTCTTTTATAACTTTGGTTTCTTGTAGTATTCAAGTCGAACCAATCTTTTGAGAAATTTTTCAAACATTACATGCTCAGGAAGTCGATCATTTGGTCTAAAAAGTTTGTTGTTTTGTAAACAAGTTTTGGCCTTTGAATTAAAAACATATTTACGTGAGAATTGTTTCTTTCTTGGTTCTTGGACGTAATTCTGAAATTAACAAACTTTTACGAGTTCTTTTATAGCTTCAGTTCATTAAAGTGTTCAAGACGATCCATTCCTTCGAGTAACTTTCCGAACATTCCTTGCGAGGGAAATCGCATCATTTGGTCTGAATAGTTTTTCATTTTGTAAACAAGTTTTGATCTTTGAATTAAAAACTTATTTACGTAAGAATTGTGTCTCTCTTGGGACTTGGATGAACATCCAAACTTGTCGAACTTTTACGAGTTCTTTTATAACTTTGGTTTCTTATAGTATTCAAGTCGATCCAATCCTTCAAACAATTTTTCAATCATTACATGCTCGGGAAGTCGCATCATTTGTTCTAAAAAGTTTGTCATTTTGAAAACAAGTTTTGGCCTTTGAATTAAAAACTTATTTACGTGAGAATCGTTTCGCTCTGGGTTCTTGGACGAAATTCTTAAATTAACAAACTTTTACAAGTACTCCTATAGTTTCAGTTCATTAAAGTGTCCAAGATGATCCATTCCTTCGATTAATTTTTCGAACATTCCATGCGATGGAAATCGCATCATTTGGTCTAAATAGTTTTTCATTTTGTAAACAAGTTTTGATCTTTGAATTAAAAATTTATTGACGTAAGAATTGTGTCTCTCTTGGGTCTTGGATGAACATCCGAACTTGTTGAAATTTTACGAGTTCTTTAATAACTTTGGTTTCTTGTAGTATTCAAGTCGGTCCAATCCTTCGAGCAATATTTCAAACATTACATGCTCGAGAAGTCGCCTAATTTGGCCTAAAAAGTTTGTCATTTTGTAAACAAGTTTTGGTCTTTGAAGTAAAAACTTATTTACGTGATAATTGTTTCTCTCTTGGTTCTTGGACTAAATTCTGAAATTAACAAACTTTTACGAGTTCTTTTATATGCTTCAGTTCATTAAAGTGTTCAGCACGATACATTCCTTCGAGTAAGTTTCCGAACATTCCAAGCGAGGGAAATTGCATCATTTGGCCTAAATAGTTTTTCATTTTGTAAACAAGTTTTAATCTTTGAATTAAAAACATATTTACGTAAGAATTGTGTCTCTCTTGCGTCTTGGATGAACATCCGAACTTGTTGAACTTTTACGAGTTCTTTTATAACTTTGGTTTCTTGTAGTATTCAAGTCGAACCAATCTTTTGAGAAATTTTTCAAACATTACATGCTCAGGAAGTCGATCATTTGGTCTAAAAAGTTTGTTGTTTTGTAAACAAGTTTTGGCCTTTGAATTAAATACATATTTACGTGAGAATTGTTTCTTTCTTGGTTCTTGGACGTAATTTTGAAATTAACAAACTTTTACGAGTTCTTTTATAGCTTCAGTTCATTAAAGTGTTCAGGACGATCCATTCCTTCGAGTAACTTTTCGAACATTCCATGCGAGGGAAATCGCATCATTTGGTCTAAATAGTTTTTCATTTTGTAAACAAGTTTTGATCTTTGAATTAAAAACTTATTTACGTAAGAATTGTGTCTCTCTTGCGTCTTGGATGAACATCCGAACTTGTTGAACATTTACGAGTTCTTTTATAACTTTGGTTTCTTGTAGTATTCAAGTCGAACCAATCTTTTGAGAAATTTTTCAAACATTACATGCTCAGGAAGTCGATCATTTGGTCTAAAAAGTTTGTTGTTTTGTAAACAAGTTTTGGCCTTTGAATTAAATACATATTTACGTGAGAATTGTTTCTTTCTTGGTTCTTGGACGTAATTTTGAAATTAACAAACTTTTACGAGTTCTTTTATAGCTTCAGTTCATTAAAGTGTTCAGGACGATCCATTCCTTCGAGTAACTTTCCGAACATTCCTTGCGAGGGAAATCGCATCATTTGGTCTGAATAGTTTTTCATTTTGTAAACAAGTTTTGATCTTTGAATTAAAAACTTATTTACGTAAGAATTGTGTCTCTCTTGCGTCTTGGATGAACATCCGAACTTGTTGAACATTTACGAGTTCTTTTATAACTTTGGTTTCTTGTAGTATTCAAGTCGAACCAATCTTTTGAGAAATTTTTCAAACATTACATGCTCAGGAAGTCGATCATTTGGTCTAAAAAGTTTGTTGTTTTGTAAACAAGTTTTGGCCTTTGAATTAAAAACATATTTACGTGAGAATTGTTTCTTTCTTGGTTCTTGGACGTAATTCTGAAATTAACAAACTTTTACGAGTTCTTTTATAGCTTCAGTTCATTAAAGTGTTCAGGATGATCCATTCCTTCGAGTAATTTTTCGAACATTCCATGCGAGGGAAATCGCATCATTTGGTCTAAATAGTTTTTCATTTTGTAAACAAGTTTTGATCTTTGAATTGAAAACTTATTTACGTAAGAATTGTGTCTCTCTTGGGTCTTGGATGAACATCCGAACTTGTTGAACTTTTACGAGTTCTTTTATAACTTCGGTTTCTTAAAGTATTAAAGTCGATTCAATCCTTCGAGCAATTTTTCAAACATTACATGCTCGGGAAGTCGCATAATTTGGCCTAAAAAGTTTGTCATTTTGTAAACAAGTTTTGGCCTTTGAATTAAAAACTTATTTACGTGAGAATTGTTTCTCTCTTGGTTCCTTGACGAAATTCTGAAATTAACAAACTTTTACAAGTTCTTTTATAGCTTCAGTTCATTAAAGTATTCAAGACGATCCAAACTTTCAAGCAATACTCCGAGCATTACATGCTCGGGAAGTCGCATCATTTGGCCTAAAAAGTTTTTCATTTTGTAAACGAGTTTCGACCTTCGAATTAAAAACTTATTTACGTGAGAATTGTTTCTCTCTTAGTTGTTGGATGAACTTCCGAACTTGTCAAACTTTTACGAGTTCTTTTTTAAATCCATTTCCATAAAGTGTTCAAGACGATCCATTCCTTTGAGTAATTTTTCGAACATTCCTTGCGAGGGAAATCGCATCATTTGGTCTAAATAGTTTTTCATTTTGTAAACATGTTTCGATCTTTGAATTAAAAACTTATTTACGTGGGAATTGTTTTCTCTTGGCTCTTGGATGAACTTTCGAACTTGTTGAACATTTACGACTTCTTTTATAGCTTCGGTTCCATGAAGTATTCAAGACGATACAATCCTTCGAGCAATATTTCGAACATTATATGTATGGGAATTCGCGTCATTTGGTCTAAAGAGTTTGTCATTTTGTAAACAGGTTTTGGCCTTTGAATTAAAAACTTATTTACGTGAGAATCGTTTCTCTCTTGGTTCTTGGACGAAATTCTTAAATTAACAAACTTTTACGAGTTCTTTTATAGCTTCGGTTCATTAAAGTGTCCAAGACGATCCATTCCTTCGAGTAATTTTCCAAACATTCCATGCGAGGGAAATCGCATCATTTGGTGTAAATAGTTTTACATTTTGGAAACATGTTTTGATCTTTGAATTAAAAACATATTTACTTGAGAATTGTGCCTGTCTTTGTTATTGGACGAACTTACAAACCTGTCCAACTTTTACGAGTTCTTTTATAACATCGGTTCCTTAAAGTATTCAAGACGATCCAAACTTCCAAGCAATACACCGAGCATTACATGCTCGGGAAGTCGCATCATTTGGTCTAAAAAGTTTGTCATTTTGTAAACAAGTTTCAGCCTTCGAATTAAAAACTTATTTACGTGAGAATTGTTTCTCTCTTGCGTCTTGGATGAACATCCGAACTTGTTGAACTTTTACGAGTTCTTTTATAACTTTGGTTTCTTGTAGTATTCAAGTCGAACCAATCTTTTGAGAAATTTTTCAAACATTACATGCTCAGGAAGTCGATCATTTGGTCTAAAAAGTTTGTTGTTTTGTAAACAAGTTTTGGCCTTTGAATTAAAAACATATTTACGTGAGAATTGTTTCTTTCTTGGTTCTTGGACGTAATTCTGAAATTAACAAACTTTTACGAGTTCTTTTATAGCTTCAGTTCATTAAAGTGTTCAGGACGATCCATTCCTTCGAGTAAGTTTCCGAACATTCCATGCGAGGGAAATCGCATCATTTGGTCTAAATAGTTTTTCATTTTGAAAACAAGTTTTGATCTTTGAATTAAAAACATATTTACGTAAGAATTGTGTCTCTCTTGCGTCTTGGATGAACATCCGAACTTGTTGAACTTTTACGAGTTCTTTTATAACTTTGGTTTCTTGTAGTATTCAAGTCGAACCAATCTTTTGAGAAATTTTTCAAACATTACATGCTCAGGAAGTCGATCATTTGGTCTAAAAAGTTTGTTGTTTTGTAAACAAGTTTTGGCCTTTGAATTAAAAACATATTTACATGAGAATTGTTTCTTTCTTGGTTCTTGGACGTAATTCTGAAATTAACAAACTTTTACGAGTTCTTTTATAGCTTCAGTTCATTAAAGTGTTCAGGACGATCCATTCCTTCGAGTAACTTTTCGAACATTCCATGCGAGGGAAATCGCATCATTTGGTCTAAATAGTTTTTCATTTTGTAAACAAGTTTTGATCTTTGAATTAAAAACATATTTACGTAAGAATTGTGTCTTTCTTGCGTCTTGGATGAACATCCGAACTTGTTGATCTTTTACGAGTTCTTTTATAACTTTGGTTTCTTGTAGTATTCAAGTCGAACCAATCTTTTGAGAAATTTTTCAAACATTACATGCTCAGGAAGTCGATCATTTGGTCTAAAAAGTTTGTTGTTTTGTAAACAAGTTTTGGCCTTTGAATTAAAAACATATTTACGTGAGAATTGTTTCTTTCTTGGTTCTTGGACGTAATTCTGAAATTAACAAACTTTTACGAGTTCTTTTATAGCTTCAGTTCATTAAAATGTTCAGGACGATCCATTCCTTCGAGTAATTTTTCGAACATTCCATGCGAGGGAAATCGCATCATTTGGTCTAAATAGTTTTTCATTTTGTAAACAAGTTTTGATCTTTGAATTGAAAACTTATTTACGTAAGAATTGTGTCTCTCTTGGGTCTTGGATGAACATCCGAACTTGTTGAACTTTTACGAGTTCTTTTATAACTTCGGTTTCTTAAAGTATTAAAGTCGATTCAATCCTTCGAGCAATTTTTCAAACATTACATGCTCGGGAAGTCGCATAATTTGGCCTAAAAAGTTTGTCATTTTGTAAACAAGTTTTGGCCTTTGAATTAAAAACTTATTTACGTGAGAATTGTTTCTCTCTTGGTTCCTTGACGAAATTCTGAAATTAACAAACTTTTACGAGTTCTTTTATAGCTTCAGTTCATTAAAGTATTCAAGACGATCCAAACTTTCAAGCAATACTCCGAGCATTACATGCTCGGGAAGTCGCATCATTTGGCCTAAAAAGTTTTTCATTTTGTAAACGAGTTTCGACCTTCGAATTAAAAACTTATTTACGTGAGAATTGTTTCTCTCTTAGTTGTTGGATGAACTTCCGAACTTGTCAAACTTTTACGAGTTCTTTTTTAAATCCATTTCCATAAAGTGTTCAAGACGATCCATTCCTTTGAGTAATTTTTCGAACATTCCTTGCGAGGGAAATCGCATCATTTGGTCTAAATAGTTTTTCATTTTGTAAACATGTTTCGATTTTGAAATAAAAACTTATTTACATGGGAATTGTTTTCTCTTGGCTCTTGGATGAACTTTCGAACTTGTTGAACATTTACGACTTCTTTTATAGCTTCGGTTCCATGAAGTATTCAAGACGATCCAATCCTTCAAGCAATATTTCGAACATTATATGTATGGGAATTCGCGTCATTTGGTCTAAAGAGTTTGTCATTTTGTAAACAGGTTTTGGCCTTTGAATTAAAAACTTATTTACGTGAGAATCGTTTCTCTCTTGGTTCTTGGACGAAATTCTTAAATTAACAAACTTTTACGAGTTCTTTTATAGCTTCGGTTCATTAAAGTGTCCAAGACGATCCATTCCTTCGAGTAATTTTCCAAACATTCCATGCGAGAGAAATCGCATCATTTGGTGTAAATAGTTTTACATTTTGGAAACATGTTTTGATCTTTGAATTAAAAACATATTTACTTGAGAATTGTGCCTGTCTTTGTTATTGGACGAACTTCCAAACCTGTCCAACTTTTACGAGTTCTTTTATAACATCGGTTCCTTAAAGTATTCAAGACGATCCAAACTTCCAAGCAATACTTCGAGCATTACATGCTCGGGAAGTCGCATCATTTGGTCTAAAAAGTTTGTCATTTTGTAAACAAGTTTCGGCCTTCGAATTAAAAACTTATTTACGTGAGAATTGTTTCTCTCTTGCGTCTTGGATGAACATCCGAACTTGTTGAACTTTTACGAGTTCTTTTATAACTTTGGTTTCTTGTAGTATTCAAGTCGAACCAATCTTTTGAGAAATTTTTCAAACATTACATGCTCAGGAAGTCGATCATTTGGTCTAAAAAGTTTGTTGTTTTGTAAACAAGTTTTGGCCTTTGAATTAAAAACATATTTACGTGAGAATTGTTTCTCTCTTGGTTCTTGGACGAAATTCTAAAATTAACAAACTTTTACGAGTTCTTTTATAGCTTCAGTTCATTAAAGTGTTCAGGACGATCCATTCCTTCGAGTAATTTTTCGAACATTACATGCTCGGGAAGTCGCATCATTTGGTCTAAAAAGTTTGTCATTTTGTAAACAAGTTTTGGCCTTTGAATTAAAAACTTATTTCCGTGAGAATCGTTTCTCTCTAGGTTCATAGACGAAATTCTTAAATTACCAAACTTTTACGAGTTCTTTAATAGCTTCAGTTCATTATAGTGTTCAGGACGATCCATTCCTTCGAGTAATTTTTCGAACATTCCATGCGAGGGAAATTGCATCATTTGGTCTGAATAGTTTTTCATTTTGTAAACAAGTTTTGATCTTTGAATTAAAAACTTATTTACATAAGATTTGTGTCTCTCTTGGGTCTTGGATGAACATCCGAACTTGTTGAACTTCTACGAGTTCTTTTATAACTTCGGTTTCTTAAAGTATTAAAGTCGATCCAATCCTTCGAGCAATTTTTCAAACATTACATGCTCGGGAAGTCGCATAATTTGGCCTAAAAAGTTTGTCATTTTGTAAACAAGTTTTGGCCATTGAATTAAAAACTTATTTACGTGAGAATTGTTTCTCTCTTGGTCCCTTGACGAAATTCTGAAATTAACAAACTTTTACGAGTTCTTTTATAGCTTCAGTTCATTAAAGTGTTCAGGACGATCCATTCCATCGAGTATTTTTCCGAACATTCCATGCGAGGGAAATCACATCATTTGGTCTAAATAGTTTTTCATTTTGTAAACAAGTTTTGATCTTTGAATTAAAAACTTATTTATGTAAGAATTGTGTCTCTCTTGGGACTTGGATGAACATCCGAACTTGTTGAACTTTTACGAGTTCTTTTATAACTTTGGTTTCTTATAGTATTCAAGTCGATTCAATCCTTCGAACAATTTTTCAATCATTACATGCTCGGGAAGTTGCATCATTTGTTCTAAAAAGTTTGTCATTTTGAAAACTAGTTTTGTCCTTTGAATTAAAAACTTATTTACGTGAGAATCGTTTCGCTCTGGGTTCTTGGACGAAATTCTTAAATTAACAAACTTTTACAAGTACTCCTATAGCTTCAGTTCATTAAAGTGTCCAAGATGATCCATTCCTTTGATTAATTTTTCGAACATTCCATGCGATGTAAATTGCATCATTTGGTCTAAATAGTTTTTCATTTTGTAAACAAGTTTTGATCTTTGAATTAAAAACATATTTACGTAAGAATTGTGTCTCTCTTGCGTCTTGGATGAACATCCGAACTTGTTGAACTTTTACGAGTTATTTTATAACTTTGGTTTCTTGTAGTATTCAAGTCGAACCAATCTTCTGAGAAATTTTTCAAACATTACATGCTCAGGAAGTCGATCATTTGGTCTAAAAAGTTTGTTGTTTTGTAAACAAGTTTTGGCCTTTGAATTAAAAACATATTTACGTGAGAATTGTTTCTTTCTTGGTTCTTGGATTTAATTCTGAAATTAACAAACTTTTACGAGTTCTTTTATAGCTTCAGTTCATTAAAGTGTTCAAGACGATCCATTCCTTCGAGTAACTTTCCGAACATTCCTTGCGAGGGAAATCGCATCATTTGGTCTGAATAGTTTTTCATTTTGTAAACAAGTTTTGATCTTTGAATTAAAAACTTATTTACGTAAGAATTGTGTCTCTCTTGGGACTTGGATGAACATCCAAACTTGTCGAACTTTTACGAGTTCTTTTATAACTTTGGTTTCTTATAGTATTCAAGTCGATCCAATCCTTCAAACAATTTTTCAATCATTACATGCTCGGGAAGTCGCATCATTTGTTCTAAAAAGTTTGTCATTTTGAAAACAAGTTTTGGCCTTTGAATTAAAAACTTATTTACGTGAGAATCGTTTCGCTCTGGGTTCTTGGACGAAATTCTTAAATTAACAAACTTTTACAAGTACTCCTATAGCTTCAGTTCATTAAAGTGTCCAAGATGATCCATTCCTTCGATTAATTTTTCGAACATTCCATGCGATGGAAATCGCATCATTTGGTCTAAATAGTTTTTCATTTTGTAAACAAGTTTTGATCTTTGAATTAAAAATTTATTGACGTAAGAATTGTGTCTCTCTTGGGTCTTGGATGAACATCCGAACTTGTTGAAATTTTACGAGTTCTTTAATAACTTTGGTTTCTTGTAGTATTCAAGTCGGTCCAATCCTTCGAGCAATATTTCAAACATTACATGCTCGAGAAGTCGCCTAATTTGGCCTAAAAAGTTTGTCATTTTGTAAACAAGTTTTGGTCTTTGAATTAAAAACTTATTTACGTGATAATTGTTTCTCTCTTGGTTCTTGGACTAAATTCTGAAATTAACAAACTTTTACGAGTTCTTTTATATGCTTCAGTTCATTAAAGTGTTCAGCACGATACATTCCTTCGAGTAAGTTTCCGAACATTCCAAGCGAGGGAAATTGCATCATTTGGCCTAAATAGTTTTTCATTTTGTAAACAAGTTTTAATCTTTGAATTAAAAACATATTTACGTAAGAATTGTGTCTCTCTTGCGTCTTGGATGAACATCCGAACTTGTTGAACTTTTACGAGTTCTTTTATAACTTTGGTTTCTTGTAGTATTCAAGTCGAACCAATCTTTTGAGAAATTTTTCAAACATTACATGCTCAGGAAGTCGATCATTTGGTCTAAAAAGTTTGTTGTTTTGTAAACAAGTTTTGGCCTTTGAATTAAAAACATATTTACGTGAGAATTGTTTCTTTCTTGGTTCTTGGATTTAATTCTGAAATTAACAAACTTTTACGAGTTCTTTTATAGCTTCAGTTCATTAAAGTGTTCAAGACGATCCATTCCTTCGAGTAACTTTCCGAACATTCCTTGCGAGGGAAATCGCATCATTTGGTCTGAATAGTTTTTCATTTTGTAAACAAGTTTTGATCTTTGAATTAAAAACTTATTTACGTAAGAATTGTGTCTCTCTTGGGACTTGGATGAACATCCAAACTTGTCGAACTTTTACGAGTTCTTTTATAACTTTGGTTTCTTATAGTATTCAAGTCGATCCAATCCTTCAAACAATTTTTCAATCATTACATGCTCGGGAAGTCGCATCATTTGTTCTAAAAAGTTTGTCATTTTGAAAACAAGTTTTGGCCTTTGAATTAAAAACTTATTTACGTGAGAATCGTTTCGCTCTGGGTTCTTGGACGAAATTCTTAAATTAACAAACTTTTACAAGTACTCCTATAGCTTCAGTTCATTAAAGTGTCCAAGATGATCCATTCCTTCGATTAATTTTTCGAACATTCCATGCGATGGAAATCGCATCATTTGGTCTAAATAGTTTTTCATTTTGTAAACAAGTTTTGATCTTTGAATTAAAAATTTATTGACGTAAGAATTGTGTCTCTCTTGGGTCTTGGATGAACATCCGAACTTGTTGAAATTTTACGAGTTCTTTAATAACTTTGGTTTCTTGTAGTATTCAAGTCGGTCCAATCCTTCGAGCAATATTTCAAACATTACATGCTCGAGAAGTCGCCTAATTTGGCCTAAAAAGTTTGTCATTTTGTAAACAAGTTTTGGTCTTTGAATTAAAAACTTATTTACGTGATAATTGTTTCTCTCTTGGTTCTTGGACTAAATTCTGAAATTAACAAACTTTTACGAGTTCTTTTATATGCTTCAGTTCATTAAAGTGTTCAGCACGATACATTCCTTCGAGTAAGTTTCCGAACATTCCAAGCGAGGGAAATTGCATCATTTGGCCTAAATAGTTTTTCATTTTGTAAACAAGTTTTAATCTTTGAATTAAAAACATATTTACGTAAGAATTGTGTCTCTCTTGCGTCTTGGATGAACATCCGAACTTGTTGAACTTTTACGAGTTCTTTTATAACTTTGGTTTCTTGTAGTATTCAAGTCGAACCAATCTTAGTATTCAAGTCGAACCAATCTTTTGAGAAATTTTTCAAACATTACATGCTCAGGAAGTCGATCATTTGGTCTAAAAAGTTTGTTGTTTTGTAAACAAGTTTTGGCCTTTGAATTAAATACATATTTACGTGAGAATTGTTTCTTTCTTGGTTCTTGGACGTAATTTTGAAATTAACAAACTTTTACGAGTTCTTTTATAGCTTCAGTTCATTAAAGTGTTCAGGACGATCCATTCCTTCGAGTAACTTTTCGAACATTCCATGCGAGGGAAATCGCATCATTTGGTCTAAATAGTTTTTCATTTTGTAAACAAGTTTTGATCTTTGAATTAAAAACATATTTACGTAAGAATTGTGTCTCTCTTGCGTCTTGGATGAACATCCGAACTTGTTGATCTTTTACGAGTTCTTTTATAACTTTGGTTTCTTGTAGTATTCAAGTCGAACCAATCTTTTGAGAAATTTTTCAAACATTACATGCTCAGGAAGTCGATCATTTGGTCTAAAAAGTTTGTTGTTTTGTAAACAAGTTTTGGCCTTTGAATTAAAAACATATTTACGTGAGAATTGTTTCTTTCTTGGTTCTTGGACGTAATTCTGAAATTAACAAACTTTTACGAGTTCTTTTATAGCTTCAGTTCATTAAAGTGTTCAGGACGATCCATTCCTTCGAGTAATTTTTCGAACATTCCATGCGAGGGAAATCGCATCATTTGGTCTAAATAGTTTTTCATTTTGTAAACAAGTTTTGATCTTTGAATTGAAAACTTATTTACGTAAGAATTGTGTCTCTCTTGGGTCTTGGATGAACATCCGAACTTGTTGAACTTTTACGAGTTCTTTTATAACTTCGGTTTCTTAAAGTATTAAAGTCGATTCAATCCTTCGAGCAATTTTTCAAACATTACATGCTCGGGAAGTCGCATAATTTGGCCTAAAAAGTTTGTCATTTTGTAAACAAGTTTTGGCCTTTGAATTAAAAACTTATTTACGTGAGAATTGTTTCTCTCTTGGTTCCTTGACGAAATTCTGAAATTAACAAACTTTTACGAGTTCTTTTATAGCTTCAGTTCATTAAAGTATTCAAGACGATCCAAACTTTCAAGCAATACTCCGAGCATTACATGCTCGGGAAGTCGCATCATTTGGCCTAAAAAGTTTTTCATTTTGTAAACGAGTTTCGACCTTCGAATTAAAAACTTATTTACGTGAGAATTGTTTCTCTCTTAGTTGTTGGATGAACTTCCGAACTTGTCAAACTTTTACGAGTTCTTTTTTAAATCCATTTCCATAAAGTGTTCAAGACGATCCATTCCTTTGAGTAATTTTTCGAACATTCCTTGCGAGGGAAATCGCATCATTTGGTCTAAATAGTTTTTCATTTTGTAAACATGTTTCGATTTTGAAATAAAAACTTATTTACATGGGAATTGTTTTCTCTTGGCTCTTGGATGAACTTTCGAACTTGTTGAACATTTACGACTTCTTTTATAGCTTCGGTTCCATGAAGTATTCAAGACGATCCAATCCTTCAAGCAATATTTCGAACATTATATGTATGGGAATTCGCGTCATTTGGTCTAAAGAGTTTGTCATTTTGTAAACAGGTTTTGGCCTTTGAATTAAAAACTTATTTACGTGAGAATCGTTTCTCTCTTGGTTCTTGGACGAAATTCTTAAATTAACAAACTTTTACGAGTTCTTTTATAGCTTCGGTTCATTAAAGTGTCCAAGACGATCCATTCCTTCGAGTAATTTTCCAAACATTCCATGCGAGAGAAATCGCATCATTTGGTGTAAATAGTTTTACATTTTGGAAACATGTTTTGATCTTTGAATTAAAAACATATTTACTTGAGAATTGTGCCTGTCTTTGTTATTGGACGAACTTCCAAACCTGTCCAACTTTTACGAGTTCTTTTATAACATCGGTTCCTTAAAGTATTCAAGACGATCCAAACTTCCAAGCAATACTTCGAGCATTACATGCTCGGGAAGTCGCATCATTTGGTCTAAAAAGTTTGTCATTTTGTAAACAAGTTTCGGCCTTCGAATTAAAAACTTATTTACGTGAGAATTGTTTCTCTCTTGCGTCTTGGATGAACATCCGAACTTGTTGAACTTTTACGAGTTCTTTTATAACTTTGGTTTCTTGTAGTATTCAAGTCGAACCAATCTTTTGAGAAATTTTTCAAACATTACATGCTCAGGAAGTCGATCATTTGGTCTAAAAAGTTTGTTGTTTTGTAAACAAGTTTTGGCCTTTGAATTAAAAACATATTTACGTGAGAATTGTTTCTTTCTTGGTTCTTGGACGTAATTCTGAAATTAACAAACTTTTACGAGTTCTTTTATAGCTTCAGTTCATTAAAGTGTTCAGGACGATCCATTCCTTCGAGTAAGTTTCCGAACATTCCATGCGAGGGAAATCGCATCATTTGGTCTAAAGAGTTTGTCATTTTGTAAACAGGTTTTGGCCTTTGAATTAAAAACATATTTACGTGAGAATTGTTTCTTTCTTGGTTCTTGGACGTAATTCTGAAATTAACAAACTTTTATGAGTTCTTTTATAGCTTCAGTTCATTAAAGTGTTCAAGACGATCCATTCCTTCGAGTAACTTTCCGAACATTCCTTGCGAGGGAAATCGCATCATTTGGTCTGAATAGTTTTTCATTTTGTAAACAAGTTTTGATCTTTGAATTAAAAACTTATTTACGTAAGAATTGTGTCTCTCTTGGGACTTGGATGAACATTCGAACTTTTCGAACTTTTACGAGTTCTTTTATAACTTTGGTTTCTTATAGTATTCAAGTCGATCCAATCCTTCGAACAATTTTTCAATCATTACATGCTCGGGAAGTCGCATCATTTGTTCTAAAAAGTTTGTCATTTTGAAAACAAGTTTTGGCCTTTGAATTAAAAACTTATTTACGTGAGAATCGTTTCGCTCTGGGTTCTTGGACGAAATTCTTAAATTAACAAACTTTTACAAGTACTCCTATAGCTTCAGTTCATTAAAGTGTCCAAGATGATCCATTCCTTCGATTAATTTTTCGAACATTCCATGCGATGGAAATCGCATCATTTGGTCTAAATAGTTTTTCATTTTGTAAACAAGTTTTGATCTTTGAATTAAAAATTTATTGACGTAAGAATTGTGTCTCTCTTGGGTCTTGGATGAACATCCGAACTTGTTGAAATTTTACGAGTTCTTGAATAACTTCGATTTCTTAAAGTATTCAAGTCGGTCCAATCCTTCGAGCAATATTTCAAACATTACATGCTCGAGAAGTCGCCTAATTTGGCCTAAAAAGTTTGTCATTTTGTAAACAAGTTTTGGCCTTTGAATTAAAAACTTATTTACGTGATAATTGTTTCTCTCTTGGTTCTTGGACTAAATTCTGAAATTAACAAACTTTTACGAGTTCTTTTATATGCTTCAGTTCATTAAAGTGTTCAGCACGATACATTCCTTCGAGTAATTTTCCGAACATTCCAAGCGAGGGAAATTGCATCATTTGGCCTAAATAGTTTTTCATTTTGTAAACAAGTTTTAATCTTTGAATTAAAAACATATTTACGTAAGAATTGTGTCTCTCTTGGGTCTTGGATGAACATCCGAACTTGTTGAAATTTTACGAGTTCTTTAATAACTTCGATTTCTTAAAGTATTCAAGTCGGTCCAATCCTTCGAGCAATATTTCAAACATTACATGCTCGAGAAGTCGCCTAATTTGGCCTAAAAAGTTTGTCATTTTGTAAACAAGTTTTGGCCTTTGAATTAAAAACTTATTTACGTGATAATTGTTTCCCTCTTGGTTCTTCGACTAAATTCTGAAATTAACAAACTTTTACGAGTTCTTTTATATGCTTCAGTTCATTAAAGTGTTCAGCACGATACATTCCTTCGAGTAATTTTCCGAACATTCCAAGCGAGGGAAATTGCATCATTTGGCCTAAATAGTTTTTCATTTTGTAAACAAGTTTTAATCTTTGAATTAAAAACATATTTACGTAAGAATTGTGTCTCTCTTGGGTCTTGGATGAACATCCGAACTTGTTGAAATTTTACGAGTTCTTGAATAACTTCGATTTCTTAAAGTATTCAAGTCGGTCCAATCCTTCGAGCAATATTTCAAACATTACATGCTCGAGAAGTCGCCTAATTTGGCCTAAAAAGTTTGTCATTTTGTAAACAAGTTTTGGCCTTTGAATTAAAAACTTATTTACGTGATAATTGTTTCTCTCTTGGTTCTTGGACTAAATTCTGAAATTAACAAACTTTTACGAGTTCTTTTATATGCTTCAGTTCATTAAAGTGTTCAGCACGATACATTCCTTCGAGTAATTTTCCGAACATTCCAAGCGAGGGAAATTGCATCATTTGGCCTAAATAGTTTTTCATTTTGTAAACAAGTTTTAATCTTTGAATTAAAAACATATTTACGTAAGAATTGTGTCTCTCTTGGGTCTTGGATGAACATCCGAACTTGTTGAAATTTTACGAGTTCTTTAATAACTTCGATTTCTTAAAGTATTCAAGTCGGTCCAATCCTTCGAGCAATATTTCAAACATTACATGCTCGAGAAGTCGCCTAATT
Source organism: Kokia cookei (assembly GCA_039519145.1). Taxonomy (NCBI): domain Eukaryota; kingdom Viridiplantae; phylum Streptophyta; class Magnoliopsida; order Malvales; family Malvaceae; genus Kokia; species Kokia cookei. Next base: position 19,641,562 of record CM076907.1, read on the forward strand.
TGGCCTAAAAAGTTTGTCATTTTGTAAACAAGTTTTGGCCTTTGAATTAAAAACTTATTTACGTGATAATTGTTTCCCTCTTGGTTCTTCGACTAAATTCTGAAATTAACAAACTTTTACGAGTTCTTTTATATGCTTCAGTTCATTAAAGTGTTCAGCACGATACATTCCTTCGAGTAATTTTCCGAACATTCCAAGCGAGGGAAATTGCATCATTTGGCCTAAATAGTTTTTCATTTTGTAAACAAGTTTTAATCTTTGAATTAAAAACATATTTACGTAAGAATTGTGTCTCTCTTGGGTCTTGGATGAACATCCGAACTTGTTGAAATTTTACGAGTTCTTTTATAACTTTGGTTTCTTGTAGTATTCAAGTCGAACCAATCTTTTGAGAAATTTTTCAAACATTACATGCTCAGGAAGTCGATCATTTGGTCTAAAAAGTTTGTTGTTTTGTAAACAAGTTTTGGCCTTTGAATTAAAAACATATTTACGTGAGAATTGTTTCTTTCTTGGTTCTTGGACGTAATTCTGAAATTAACAAACTTTTACGAGTTCTTTTATAGCTTCAGTTCATTAAAGTGTTCAGGACGATCCATTCCTTCGAGTAACTTTCCGAACATTCCTTGCGAGGGAAATCGCATCATTTGGTCTGAATAGTTTTTCATTTTGTAAACAAGTTTTGATCTTTGAATTAAAAACTTATTTACGTAAGAATTGTGTCTCTCTTGGGACTTGGATGAACATCCGAACTTGTTGAACTTTTACGAGTTCTTTTATAACTTTGGTTTCTTATAGTATTCAAGTCGATCCAATCCTTCGAACAATTTTTCAATCATTACATGCTCGGGAAGTCGCATCATTTGTTCTAAAAAGTTTGTCATTTTGAAAACAAGTTTTGGCCTTTGAATTAAAAACTTATTTACGTGAGAATCGTTTCGCTCTGGGTTCTTGGACGAAATTCTTAAATTAACAAACTTTTACAAGTACTCCTATAGCTTCAGTTCATTAAAGTGTCCAAGATGATCCATTCCTTCGATTAATTTTTCGAACATTCCATGCGATGGAAATCGCATCATTTGGTCTAAATAGTTTTTCATTTTGTAAACAAGTTTTGATCTTTGAATTAAAAATTTATTGACGTAAGAATTGTGTCTCTTTTGGGTCTTGGATGAACATCCGAACTTGTTGAAATTTTACGAGTTCTTTAATAACTTCGATTTCTTAAAGTATTCAAGTCGGTCCAATCCTTCGAGCAATATTTCAAACATTACATGCTCGAGAAGTCGCCTAATTTGGCCTAAAAAGTTTGTCATTTTGTAAACAAGTTTTGGCCTTTGAATTAAAAACTTATTTACGTGATAATTGTTTCTCTCTTGGTTCTTGGACTAAATTATGAAATTAACAAACTTTTACGAGTTCTTTTATATGCTTCAGTTCATTAAAGTGTTCAGCACGATACATTCCTTCGAGTAATTTTCCGAACATTCCAAGCGAGGGAAATTGCATCATTTGGCCTAAATAGTTTTTCATTTTGTAAACAAGTTTTCATCTTTGAATTAAAAACATATTTACGTAAGAATTGTGTCTCTCTTGCGTCTTGGATGAACATCCGAACTTGTTGAACATTTACGAGTTCTTTTATAACTTTGGTTTCTTGTAGTATTCAAGTCGAACCAATCTTTTGAGAAATTTTTCAAACATTACATGCTCAGGAAGTCGATCATTTGGTCTAAAAAGTTTGTTGTTTTGTAAACAAGTTTTGGCCTTTGAATTAAAAACATATTTACGTGAGAATTGTTTCTTTCTTGGTTCTTGGACGTAATTCTGAAATTAACAAACTTTTACGAGTTCTTTTATAGCTTCAGTTCATTAAAGTGTTCAGGACGATCCATTCCTTCGAGTAACTTTTCGAACATTCCATGCGAGGGAAATCGCATCATTTGGTCTAAATAGTTTTTCATTTTGTAAACAAGTTTTGATCTTTGAATTAAAAACATATTTACGTAAGAATTGTGTCTCTCTTGCGTCTTGGATGAACATCCGAACTTGTTGAACATTTACGAGTTCTTTTATAACTTTGGTTTCTTGTAGTATTCAAGTCGAACCAATCTTTTGAGAAATTTTTCAAACATTACATGCTCAGGAAGTCGATCATTTGGTCTAAAAAGTTTGTTGTTTTGTAAACAAGTTTTGGCCTTTGAATTAAAAACATATTTACGTGAGAATTGTTTCTTTCTTGGTTCTTGGACGTAATTCTGAAATTAACAAACTTTTACGAGTTCTTTTATAGCTTCAGTTCATTAAAGTGTTCAAGACGATCCATTCCTTCGAGTAACTTTCCGAACATTCCTTGCGAGGGAAATCGCATCATTTGGTCTGAATAGTTTTTCATTTTGTAAACAAGTTTTGATCTTTGAATTAAAAACTTATTTACGTAAGAATTGTGTCTCTCTTGGGACTTGGATGAACATTCGAACTTTTCGAACTTTTACGAGTTCTTTTACAACTTTGGTTTCTTATAGTATTCAAGTCGATCCAATCCTTCGAACAATTTTTCAATCATTACATGCTCGGGAAGTCGCATCATTTGTTCTAAAAAGTTTGACATTTTGAAAACAAGTTTTGGCCTTTGAATTAAAAACTTATTTACGTGAGAATCTTTTCGCTCTGGGTTCTTGGACGAAATTCTTAAATTAACAAACTTTTACAAGTACTCCTATAGCTTCAGTTCATTAAAGTGTCCAAGATGATCCATTCCTTCGATTAATTTTTCGAACATTCCATGCGATGGAAATCGCATCATTTGGTCTAAATAGTTTTTCATTTTGTAAACAAGTTTTGATCTTTGAATTAAAAATTTATTGACGTAAGAATTGTGTCTCTCTTGGGTCTTGGATGAACATCCGAACTTGTTGAAATTTTACGAGTTCTTGAATAACTTCGATTTCTTAAAGTATTCAAGTCGGTCCAATCCTTCGAGCAATATTTCAAACATTACATGCTCGAGAAGTCGCCTAATTTGGCCTAAAAAGTTTGTCATTTTGTAAACAAGTTTTGGCCTTTGAATTAAAAACTTATTTACGTGATAATTGTTTCTCTCTTGGTTCTTGGACTAAATTCTGAAATTAACAAACTTTTACGAGTTCTTTTATATGCTTCAGTTCATTAAAGTGTTCAGCACGATACATTCCTTCGAGTAATTTTCCGAACATTCCAAGCGAGGGAAATTGCATCATTTGGCCTAAATAGTTTTTCATTTTGTAAACAAGTTTTCATCTTTGAATTAAAAACATATTTACGTAAGAATTGTGTCTCTCTTGCGTCTTGGATGAACATCCGAACTTGTTGAACATTTACGAGTTCTTTTATAACTTTGGTTTCTTGTAGTATTCAAGTCGAACCAATCTTTTGAGAAATTTTTCAAACATTACATGCTCAGGAAGTCGATCATTTGGTCTAAAAAGTTTGTTGTTTTGTAAACAAGTTTTGGCCTTTGAATTAAAAACATATTTACGTGAGAATTGTTTCTTTCTTGGTTCTTGGACGTAATTCTGAAATTAACAAACTTTTACGAGTTCTTTTATAGCTTCAGTTCATTAAAGTGTTCAGGACGATCCATTCCTTCGAGTAACTTTTCGAACATTCCATGCGAGGGAAATCGCATCATTTGGTCTAAATAGTTTTTCATTTTGTAAACAAGTTTTGATCTTTGAATTAAAAACATATTTACGTAAGAATTGTGTCTCTCTTGCGTCTTGGATGAACATCCGAACTTGTTGAACTTTTACGAGTTCTTTTATAACTTTGGTTTCTTGTAGTATTCAAGTCGAACCAATCTTTTGAGAAATTTTTCAAACATTACATGCTCAGGAAGTCGATCATTTGGTCTAAAAAGTTTGTTGTTTTGTAAACAAGTTTTGGCCTTTGAATTAAAAACATATTTACGTGAGAATTGTTTCTATCTTGGTTCTTGGACGTAATTCTGAAATTAACAAACTTTTACGAGTTCTTTTATAGCTTCAGTTCATTAAAGTGTTCAGGACGATCCATTCCTTCGAGTAACTTTCCGAACATTCCTTGCGAGGGAAATCGCATCATTTGGTCTGAATAGTTTTTCATTTTGTAAACAAGTTTTGATCTTTGAATTAAAAACTTATTTACGTAAGAATTGTGTCTCTCTTGCGTCTTGGATGAACATCCGAACTTGTTGAACATTTACGAGTTCTTTTATAACTTTGGTTTCTTGTAGTATTCAAGTCGAACCAATCTTTTGAGAAATTTTTCAAACATTACATGCTCAGGAAGTCGATCATTTGGTCTAAAAAGTTTGTTGTTTTGTAAACAAGTTTTGGCCTTTGAATTAAAAACATATTTACGTGAGAATTGTTTCTTTCTTGGTTCTTGGACGTAATTCTGAAATTAACAAACTTTTACGAGTTCTTTTATAGCTTCAGTTCATTAAAGTGTTCAAGACGATCCATTCCTTCGAGTAACTTTCCGAACATTCCTTGCGAGGGAAATCGCATCATTTGGTCTGAATAGTTTTTCATTTTGTAAACAAGTTTTGATCTTTGAATTAAAAACTTATTTACGTAAGAATTGTGTCTCTCTTGGGACTTGGATGAACATTCGAACTTTTCGAACTTTTACGAGTTCTTTTACAACTTTGGTTTCTTATAGTATTCAAGTCGATCCAATCCTTCGAACAATTTTTCAATCATTACATGCTCGGGAAGTCGCATCATTTGTTCTAAAAAGTTTGTCATTTTGAAAACAAGTTTTGGCCTTTGAATTAAAAACTTATTTACGTGAGAATCGTTTCGCTCTGGGTTCTTGGACGAAATTCTTAAATTAACAAACTTTTACAAGTACTCCTATAGCTTCAGTTCATTAAAGTGTCCAAGATGATCCATTCCTTCGATTAATTTTTCGAACATTCCATGCGAGGGAAATCGCATCATTTGGTCTGAATAGTTTTTCATTTTGTAAACAAGTTTTGATCTTTGAATTAAAAACTTATTTACGTAAGAATTGTGTCTCTCTTGGGACTTGGATGAACATCCGAACTTGTTGAACTTTTACGAGTTCTTTTATAACTTTGGTTTCTTATAGTATTCAAGTCGATCCAATCCTTCGAACAATTTTTCAATCATTACATGCTCGGGAAGTCGCATCATTTGTTCTAAAAAGTTTGTCATTTTGAAAACAAGTTTTGGCCTTTGAATTAAAAACTTATTTACGTGAGAATCGTTTCGCTCTGGGTTCTTGGACGAAATTCTTAAATTAACAAACTTTTACAAGTACTCCTATAGCTTCAGTTCATTAAAGTGTCCAAGATGATCCATTCCTTCGATTAATTTTTCGAACATTCCATGCGATGGAAATCGCATCATTTGGTCTAAATAGTTTTTCATTTTGTAAACAAGTTTTGATCTTTGAATTAAAAATTTATTGACGTAAGAATTGTGTCTCTCTTGGGTCTTGGATGAACATCCGAACTTGTTGAAATTTTACGAGTTCTTGAATAACTTCGATTTCTTAAAGTATTCAAGTCGGTCCAATCCTTCGAGCAATATTTCAAACATTACATGCTCGAGAAGTCGCCTAATTTGGCCTAAAAAGTTTGTCATTTTGTAAACAAGTTTTGGCCTTTGAATTAAAAACTTATTTACGTGATAATTGTTTCTCTCTTGGTTCTTGGACTAAATTCTGAAATTAACAAACTTTTACGAGTTCTTTTATATGCTTCAGTTCATTAAAGTGTTCAGCACGATACATTCCTTCGAGTAATTTTCCGAACATTCCAAGCGAGGGAAATTGCATCATTTGGCCTAAATAGTTTTTCATTTTGTAAACAAGTTTTCATCTTTGAATTAAAAACATATTTACGTAAGAATTGTGTCTCTCTTGCGTCTTGGATGAACATCCGAACTTGTTGAACATTTACGAGTTCTTTTATAACTTTGGTTTCTTGTAGTATTCAAGTCGAACCAATCTTTTGAGAAATTTTTCAAACATTACATGCTCAGGAAGTCGATCATTTGGTCTAAAAATTTTGTTGTTTTGTAAACAAGTTTTGGCCTTTGAATTAAAAACATATTTACGTGAGAATTGTTTCTTTCTTGGTTCTTGGACGTAATTCTGAAATTAAAAACTTTTACGAGTTCTTTTATAGCTTCAGTTCATTAAAGTGTTCAAGACGATCCATTCCTTCGAGTAACTTTCCGAACATTCCTTGCGAGGGAAATCGCATCATTTGGTCTGAATAGTTTTTCATTTTGTAAACAAGTTTTGATCTTTGAATTAAAAACTTATTTACGTAAGAATTGTGTCTCTCTTGGGACTTGGATGAACATTCGAACTTTTCGAACTTTTACGAGTTCTTTTACAACTTTGGTTTCTTATAGTATTCAAGTCGATCCAATCCTTCGAACAATTTTTCAATCATTACATGCTCGGGAAGTCGCATCATTTGTTCTAAAAAGTTTGACATTTTGAAAACAAGTTTTGGCCTTTGAATTAAAAACTTATTTACGTGAGAATCGTTTCGCTCTGGGTTCTTGGACGAAATTCTTAAATTAACAAACTTTTACAAGTACTCCTATAGCTTCAGTTCATTAAAGTGTCCAAGATGATCCATTCCTTCGATTAATTTTTCGAACATTCCATGCGATGGAAATCGCATCATTTGGTCTAAATAGTTTTTCATTTTGTAAACAAGTTTTGATCTTTGAATTAAAAATTTATTGACGTAAGAATTGTGTCTCTCTTGGGTCTTAGATGAACATCCGAACTTGTTGAAATTTTACGAGTTCTTTAATAACTTCGATTTCTTAAAGTATTCAAGTCGGTCCAATCCTTCGAGCAATATTTCAAACATTACATGCTCGAGAAGTCGCCTAATTTGGCCTAAAAAGTTTGTCATTTTGTAAACAAGTTTTGGCCTTTGAATTAAAAACTTATTTACGTGATAATTGTTTCTCTCTTGGTTCTTGGACTAAATTCTGAAATTAACAAACTTTTACGAGTTCTTTTATATGCTTCAGTTCATTAAAGTGTTCAGCACGATACATTCCTTCGAGTAATTTTCCGAACATTCCAAGCGAGGGAAATTGCATCATTTGGCCTAAATAGTTTTTCATTTTGTAAACAAGTTTTCATCTTTGAATTAAAAACATATTTACGTAAGAATTGTGTCTCTCTTGCGTCTTGGATGAACATCCGAATTTGTTGAACATTTACGAGTTCTTTTATAACTTTGGTTTCTTGTAGTATTCAAGTCGAACCAATCTTTTGAGAAATTTTTCAAACATTACATGCTCAGGAAGTCGATCATTTGGTCTAAAAAGTTTGTTGTTTTGTAAACAAGTTTTGGCCTTTGAATTAAAAACATATTTACGTGAGAATTGTTTCTTTCTTGGTTCTTGGACGTAATTCTGAAATTAACAAACTTTTACGAGTTCTTTTATAGCTTCAGTTCATTAAAGTGTTCAGGACGATCCATTCCTTCGAGTAACTTTTCGAACATTCCATGCGAGGGAAATCGCATCATTTGGTCTAAATAGTTTTTCATTTTGTAAACAAGTTTTGATCTTTGAATTAAAAACATATTTACGTAAGAATTGTGTCTCTCTTGCGTCTTGGATGAACATCCGAACTTGTTGAACATTTACGAGTTCTTTTATAACTTTGGTTTCTTGTAGTATTCAAGTCGAACCAATCTTTTGAGAAATTTTTCAAACATTACATGCTCAGGAAGTCGATCATTTGGTCTAAAAAGTTTGTTGTTTTGTAAACAAGTTTTGGCCTTTGAATTAAAAACATATTTACGTGAGAATTGTTTCTTTCTTGGTTCTTGGACGTAATTCTGAAATTAACAAACTTTTACGAGTTCTTTTATAGCTTCAGTTCATTAAAGTGTTCAGGACGATCCATTCCTTCGAGTAACTTTCTGAACATTCCTTGCGAGGGAAATCGCATCATTTGGTCTGAATAGTTTTTCATTTTGTAAACAAGTTTTGATCTTTGAATTAAAAACTTATTTACGTAAGAATTGTGTCTCTCTTGGGACTTGGATGAACATTCGAACTTTTCGAACTTTTACGAGTTCTTTTACAACTTTGGTTTCTTATAGTATTCAAGTCGATCCAATCCTTCGAACAATTTTTCAATCATTACATGCTCGGGAAGTCGCATCATTTGTTCTAAAAAGTTTGACATTTTGAAAACAAGTTTTGGCCTTTGAATTAAAAACTTATTTACGTGAGAATCTTTTCGCTCTGGGTTCTTGGACGAAATTCTTAAATTAACAAACTTTTACAAGTACTCCTATAGCTTCAGTTCATTAAAGTGTCCAAGATGATCCATTCCTTCGATTAATTTTTCGAACATTCCATGCGATGGAAATCGCATCATTTGGTCTAAATAGTTTTCCATTTTGTAAACAAGTTTTGATCTTTGAATTAAAAATTTATTGACGTAAGAATTGTGTCTCTTTTGGGTCTTGGATGAACATCCGAACTTGTTGAAATTTTACGAGTTCTTTAATAACTTCGATTTCTTAAAGTATTCAAGTCGGTCCAATCCTTCGAGCAATATTTCAAACATTACATGCTCGAGAAGTCGCCTAATTTGGCCTAAAAAGTTTGTCATTTTGTAAACAAGTTTTGGCCTTTGAATTAAAAACTTATTTACGTGATAATTGTTTCTCTCTTGGTTCTTGGACTAAATTCTGAAATTAACAAACTTTTACGAGTTCTTTTATATGCTTCAGTTCATTAAAGTGTTCAGCACGATACATTCCTTCGAGTAATTTTCCGAACATTCCAAGCGAGGGAAATTGCATCATTTGGCCTAAATAGTTTTTCATTTTGTACACAAGTTTTCATCTTTGAATTAAAAACATATTTACGTAAGAATTGTGTCTCTCTTGCGTCTTGGATGAACATCCGAACTTGTTGAACATTTACGAGTTCTTTTATAACTTTGGTTTCTTGTAGTATTCAAGTCGAACCAATCTTTTGAGAAATTTTTCAAACATTACATGCTCAGGAAGTCGATCATTTGGTCTAAAAAGTTTGTTGTTTTGTAAACAAGTTTTGGCCTTTGAATTAAAAACATATTTACGTGAGAATTGTTTCTTTCTTGGTTCTTGGACGTAATTCTGAAATTAACAAACTTTTACGAGTTCTTTTATAGCTTCAGTTCATTAAAGTGTTCAGGACGATCCATTCCTTCGAGTAACTTTTCGAACATTCCATGCGAGGGAAATCGCATCATTTGGTCTAAATAGTTTTTCATTTTGTAAACAAGTTTTGATCTTTGAATTAAAAACATATTTACGTAAGAATTGTGTCTCTCTTGCGTCTTGGATGAACATCCGAACTTGTTGAACTTTTACGAGTTCTTTTATAACTTTGGTTTCTTGTAGTATTCAAGTCGAACCAATCTTTTGAGAAATTTTTCAAACATTACATGCTCAGGAAGTCGATCATTTGGTCTAAAAAGTTTGTTGTTTTGTAAACAAGTTTTGGCCTTTGAATTAAAAACATATTTACGTGAGAATTGTTTCTTTCTTGGTTCTTGGACGTAATTCTGAAATTAACAAACTTTTACGAGTTCTTTTATAGCTTCAGTTCATTAAAGTGTTCAGGACGATCCATTCCTTCGAGTAACTTTCCGAACATTCCTTGCGAGGGAAATCGCATCATTTGGTCTGAATAGTTTTTCATTTTGTAAACAAGTTTTGATCTTTGAATTAAAAACTTATTTACGTAAGAATTGTGTCTCTCTTGCGTCTTGGATGAACATCCGAACTTGTTGAACATTTACGAGTTCTTTTATAACTTTGGTTTCTTGTAGTATTCAAGTCGAACCAATCTTTTGAGAAATTTTTCAAACATTACATGCTCAGGAAGTCGATCATTTGGTCTAAAAAGTTTGTTGTTTTGTAAACAAGTTTTGGCCTTTGAATTAAAAACATATTTACGTGAGAATTGTTTCTTTCTTGGTTCTTGGACGTAATTCTGAAATTAACAAACTTTTACGAGTTCTTTTATAGCTTCAGTTCATTAAAGTGTTCAGGACGATCCATTCCTTCGAGTAACTTTTCGAACATTCCATGCGAGGGAAATCGCATCATTTGGTCTAAATAGTTTTTCATTTTGTAAACAAGTTTTGATCTTTGAATTAAAAACATATTTACGTAAGAATTGTGTCTCTCTTGCGTCTTGGATGAACATCCGAACTTGTTGAACATTTACGAGTTCTTTTATAACTTTGGTTTCTTGTAGTATTCAAGTCGAACCAATCTTTTGAGAAATTTTTCAAACATTACATGCTCAGGAAGTCGATCATTTGGTCTAAAAAGTTTGTTGTTTTGTAAACAAGTTTTGGCCTTTGAATTAAAAACATATTTACGTGAGAATTGTTTCTTTCTTGGTTCTTGGACGTAATTCTGAAATTAACAAACTTTTACGAGTTCTTTTATAGCTTCAGTTCATTAAAGTGTTCAAGACGATCCATTCCTTCGAGTAACTTTCCGAACATTCCTTGCGAGGGAAATCGCATCATTTGGTCTGAATAGTTTTTCATTTTGTAAACAAGTTTTGATCTTTGAATTAAAAACTTATTTACGTAAGCATTGTGTCTCTCTTGGGACTTGGATGAACATTCGAACTTTTCGAACTTTTACGAGTTCTTTTACAACTTTGGTTTCTTATAGTATTCAAGTCGATCCAATCCTTCGAACAATTTTTCAATCATTACATGCTCGGGAAGTCGCATCATTTGTTCTAAAAAGTTTGACATTTTGAAAACAAGTTTTGGCCTTTGAATTAAAAACTTATTTACGTGAGAATCGTTTCGCTCTGGGTTCTTGGACGAAATTCTTAAATTAACAAACTTTTACAAGTACTCCTATAGCTTCAGTTCATTAAAGTGTCCAAGATGATCCATTCCTTCGATTAATTTTTCGAACATTCCATGCGATGGAAATCGCATCATTTGGTCTAAATAGTTTTTCATTTTGTAAACAAGTTTTGATCTTTGAATTAAAAATTTATTGACGTAAGAATTGTGTCTCTCTTGGGTCTTGGATGAACATCCGAACTTGTTGAAATTTTACGAGTTCTTTAATAACTTCGATTTCTTAAAGTATTCAAGTCGGTCCAATCCTTCGAGCAATATTTCAAACATTACATGCTCGAGAAGTCGCCTAATTTGGCCTAAAAAGTTTGTCATTTTGTAAACAAGTTTTGGCCTTTGAATTAAAAACTTATTTACGTGATAATTGTTTCTCTCTTGGTTCTTGGACTAAATTCTGAAATTAACAAACTTTTACGAGTTCTTTTATATGCTTCAGTTCATTAAAGTGTTCAGCACGATACATTCCTTCGAGTAATTTTCCGAACATTCCAAGCGAGGGAAATCGCATCATTTGGCCTAAATAGTTTTTCATTTTGTAAACAAGTTTTCATCTTTGAATTAAAAACATATTTACGTAAGAATTGTGTCTCTCTTGCGTCTTGGATGAACATCCGAACTTGTTGAACATTTACGAGTTCTTTTATAACTTTGGTTTCTTGTAGTATTCAAGTCGAACCAATCTTTTGAGAAATTTTTCAAACATTACATGCTCAGGAAGTCGATCATTTGGTCTAAAAAGTTTGTTGTTTTGTAAACAAGTTTTGGCCTTTGAATTAAAAACATATTTAAGTGAGAATTGTTTCTTTCTTGGTTCTTGGACGTAATTCTGAAATTAACAAACTTTTACGAGTTCTTTTATAGCTTCAGTTCATTAAAGTGTTCAGGACGATCCATTCCTTCGAGTAACTTTTCGAACATTCCATGCGAGGGAAATCGCATCATTTGGTCTAAATAGTTTTTCATTTTGTAAACAAGTTTTGATCTTTGAATTAAAAACATATTTACGTAAGAATTGTGTCTCTCTTGCGTCTTGGATGAACATCCGAACTTGTTGAACTTTTACGAGTTCTTTTATAACTTTGGTTTCTTGTAGTATTCAAGTCGAACCAATCTTTTGAGAAATTTTTCAAACATTACATGCTCAGGAAGTCGATCATTTGGTCTAAAAAGTTTGTTGTTTTGTAAACAAGTTTTGGCCTTTGAATTAAAAACATATTTACGTGAGAATTGTTTCTTTCTTGGTTCTTGGACGTAATTCTGAAATTAACAAACTTTTACGAGTTCTTTTATAGCTTCAGTTCATTAAAGTGTTCAGGACGATCCATTCCTTCGAGTAACTTTCCGAACATTCCTTGCGAGGGAAATCGCATCATTTGGTCTGAATAGTTTTTCATTTTGTAAACAAGTTTTGATCTTTGAATTAAAAACTTATTTACGTAAGAATTGTGTCTCTCTTGCGTCTTGGATGAACATCCGAACTTGTTGAACATTTACGAGTTCTTTTATAACTTTGGTTTCTTGTAGTATTCAAGTCGAACCAATCTTTTGAGAAATTTTTCAAACATTACATGCTCAGGAAGTCGATCATTTGGTCTAAAAAGTTTGTTGTTTTGTAAACAAGTTTTGGCCTTTGAATTAAAAACATATTTACGTGAGAATTGTTTCTTTCTTGGTTCTTGGACGTAATTCTGAAATTAACAAACTTTTACGAGTTCTTTTATAGCTTCAGTTCATTAAAGTGTTCAGGACGATCCATTCCTTCGAGTAACTTTTCGAACATTCCATGCGAGGGAAATCGCATCATTTGGTCTAAATAGTTTTTCATTTTGTAAACAAGTTTTGATCTTTGAATTAAAAACATATTTACGTAAGAATTGTGTCTCTCTTGCGTCTTGGATGAACATCCGAACTTGTTGAACATTTACGAGTTCTTTTATAACTTTGGTTTCTTGTAGTATTCAAGTCGAACCAATCTTTTGAGAAATTTTTCAAACATTACATGCTCAGGAAGTCGATCATTTGGTCTAAAAAGTTTGTTGTTTTGTAAACAAGTTTTGGCCTTTGAATTAAAAACATATTTACGTGAGAATTGTTTCTTTCTTGGTTCTTGGACGTAATTCTGAAATTAAAAACTTTTACGAGTTCTTTTATAGCTTCAGTTCATTAAAGTGTTCAAGACGATCCATTCCTTCGAGTAACTTTCCGAACATTCCTTGCGAGGGAAATCGCATCATTTGGTCTGAATAGTTTTTCATTTTGTAAACAAGTTTTGATCTTTGAATTAAAAACTTATTTACGTAAGCATTGTGTCTCTCTTGGGACTTGGATGAACATTCGAACTTTTCGAACTTTTACGAGTTCTTTTACAACTTTGGTTTCTTATAGTATTCAAGTCGATCCAATCCTTCGAACAATTTTTCAATCATTACATGCTCGGGAAGTCGCATCATTTGTTCTAAAAAGTTTGACATTTTGAAAACAAGTTTTGGCCTTTGAATTAAAAACTTATTTACGTGAGAATCGTTTCGCTCTGGGTTCTTGGACGAAATTCTTAAATTAACAAACTTTTACAAGTACTCCTATAGCTTCAGTTCATTAAAGTGTCCAAGATGATCCATTCCTTCGAGTAATTTTCCGAACATTCCAAGCGAGGGAAATTGCATCATTTGGCCTAAATAGTTTTTCATTTTGTAAACAAGTTTTAATCTTTGAATTAAAAACATATTTACGTAAGAATTGTGTCTCTCTTGGGTCTTGGATGAACATCCGAACTTGTTGAAATTTTACGAGTTCTTTAATAACTTCGATTTCTTAAAGTATTCAAGTCGGTCCAATCCTTCGAGCAATATTTCAAACATTACATGCTCGAGAAGTCGCCTAATTTGGCCTAAAAAGTTTGTCATTTTGTAAACAAGTTTTGGCCTTTGAATTAAAAACTTATTTACGTGATAATTGTTTCCCTCTTGGTTCTTCGACTAAATTCTGAAATTAACAAACTTTTACGAGTTCTTTTATATGCTTCAGTTCATTAAAGTGTTCAGCACGATACATTCCTTCGAGTAATTTTCCGAACATTCCAAGCGAGGGAAATTGCATCATTTGGCCTAAATAGTTTTTCATTTTGTAAACAAGTTTTAATCTTTGAATTAAAAACATATTTACGTAAGAATTGTGTCTCTCTTGGGTCTTGGATGAACATCCGAACTTGTTGAAATTTTAAGAGTTCTTTTATAACTTTGGTTTCTTGTAGTATTCAAGTCGAACCAATCTTTTGAGAAATTTTTCAAACATTACATGCTCAGGAAGTCGATCATTTGGTCTAAAAAGTTTGTTGTTTTGTAAACAAGTTTTGGCCTTTGAATTAAAAACATATTTACGTGAGAATTGTTTCTTTCTTGGTTCTTGGACGTAATTCTGAAATTAACAAACTTTTACGAGTTCTTTTATAGCTTCAGTTCATTAAAGTGTTCAGGACGATCCATTCCTTCGAGTAACTTTCCGAACATTCCTTGCGAGGGAAATCGCATCATTTGGTCTGAATAGTTTTTCATTTTGTAAACAAGTTTTGATCTTTGAATTAAAAACTTATTTACGTAAGAATTGTGTCTCTCTTGCGTCTTGGATGAACATCCGAACTTGTTGAACATTTACGAGTTCTTTTATAACTTTGGTTTCTTGTAGTATTCAAGTCGAACCAATCTTTTGAGAAATTTTTCAAACATTACATGCTCAGGAAGTCGATCATTTGGTCTAAAAAGTTTGTTGTTTTGTAAACAAGTTTTGGCCTTTGAATTAAAAACATATTTACGTGAGAATTGTTTCTTTCTTGGTTCTTGGACGTAATTCTGAAATTAACAAACTTTTACGAGTTCTTTTATAGCTTCAGTTCATTAAAGTGTTCAAGACGATCCATTCCTTCGAGTAACTTTCCGAACATTCCTTGCGAGGGAAATCGCATCATTTGGTCTGAATAGTTTTTCATTTTGTAAACAAGTTTTGATCTTTGAATTAAAAACTTATTTACGTAAGCATTGTGTCTCTCTTGGGACTTGGATGAACATTCGAACTTTTCGAACTTTTACGAGTTCTTTTACAACTTTGGTTTCTTATAGTATTCAAGTCGATCCAATCCTTCGAACAATTTTTCAATCATTACATGCTCGGGAAGTCGCATCATTTGTTCTAAAAAGTTTGTCATTTTGAAAACAAGTTTTGGCCTTTGAATTAAAAACTTATTTACGTGAGAATCGTTTCGCTCTGGGTTCTTGGACGAAATTCTTAAATTAACAAACTTTTACAAGTACTCCTATAGCTTCAGTTCATTAAAGTGTCCAAGATGATCCATTCCTTCGATTAATTTTTCGAACATTCCATGCGATGGAAATCGCATCATTTGGTCTAAATAGTTTTTCATTTTGTAAACAAGTTTTGATCTTTGAATTAAAAATTTATTGACGTAAGAATTGTGTCTCTCTTGGGTCTTGGATGAACATCCGAACTTGTTGAAATTTTACGAGTTCTTGAATAACTTCGATTTCTTAAAGTATTCAAGTCGGTCCAATCCTTCGAGCAATATTTCAAACATTACATGCTCGAGAAGTCGCCTAATTTGGCCTAAAAAGTTTGTCATTTTGTAAACAAGTTTTGGCCTTTGAATTAAAAACTTATTTACGTGATAATTGTTTCTCTCTTGGTTCTTGGACTAAATTCTGAAATTAACAAACTTTTACGAGTTCTTTTATATGCTTCAGTTCATTAAAGTGTTCAGCACGATACATTCCTTCGAGTAATTTTCCGAACATTCCAAGCGAGGGAAATTGCATCATTTGGCCTAAATAGTTTTTCATTTTGTAAACAAGTTTTCATCTTTGAATTAAAAACATATTTACGTAAGAATTGTGTCTCTCTTGCGTCTTGGATGAACATCCGAACTTGTTGAACATTTACGAGTTCTTTTATAACTTTGGTTTCTTGTAGTATTCAAGTCGAACCAATCTTTTGAGAAATTTTTCAAACATTACATGCTCAGGAAGTCGATCATTTGGTCTAAAAATTTTGTTGTTTTGTAAACAAGTTTTGGCCTTTGAATTAAAAACATATTTACGTGAGAATTGTTTCTTTCTTGGTTCTTGGACGTAATTCTGAAATTAAAAACTTTTACGAGTTCTTTTATAGCTTCAGTTCATTAAAGTGTTCAAGACGATCCATTCCTTCGAGTAACTTTCCGAACATTCCTTGCGAGGGAAATCGCATCATTTGGTCTGAATAGTTTTTCATTTTGTAAACAAGTTTTGATCTTTGAATTAAAAACTTATTTACGTAAGAATTGTGTCTCTCTTGGGACTTGGATGAACATTCGAACTTTTCGAACTTTTACGAGTTCTTTTACAACTTTGGTTTCTTATAGTATTCAAGTCGATCCAATCCTTCGAACAATTTTTCAATCATTACATGCTCGGGAAGTCGCATCATTTGTTCTAAAAAGTTTGACATTTTGAAAACAAGTTTTGGCCTTTGAATTAAAAACTTATTTACGTGAGAATCGTTTCGCTCTGGGTTCTTGGACGAAATTCTTAAATTAACAAACTTTTACAAGTACTCCTATAGCTTCAGTTCATTAAAGTGTCCAAGATGATCCATTCCTTCGATTAATTTTTCGAACATTCCATGCGATGGAAATCGCATCATTTGGTCTAAATAGTTTTTCATTTTGTAAACAAGTTTTGATCTTTGAATTAAAAATTTATTGACGTAAGAATTGTGTCTCTCTTGGGTCTTGGATGAACATCCGAACTTGTTGAAATTTTACGAGTTCTTTAATAACTTCGATTTCTTAAAGTATTCAAGTCGGTCCAATCCTTCGAGCAATATTTCAAACATTACATGCTCGAGAAGTCGCCTAATTTGGCCTAAAAAGTTTGTCATTTTGTAAACAAGTTTTGGCCTTTGAATTAAAAACTTATTTACGTGATAATTGTTTCTCTCTTGGTTCTTGGACTAAATTCTGAAATTAACAAACTTTTACGAGTTCTTTTATATGCTTCAGTTCATTAAAGTGTTCAGCACGATACATTCCTTCGAGTAATTTTCCGAACATTCCAAGCGAGGGAAATTGCATCATTTGGCCTAAATAGTTTTTCATTTTGTAAACAAGTTTTCATCTTTGAATTAAAAACATATTTACGTAAGAATTGTGTCTCTCTTGCGTCTTGGATGAACATCCGAATTTGTTGAACATTTACGAGTTCTTTTATAACTTTGGTTTCTTGTAGTATTCAAGTCGAACCAATCTTTTGAGAAATTTTTCAAACATTACATGCTCAGGAAGTCGATCATTTGGTCTAAAAAGTTTGTTGTTTTGTAAACAAGTTTTGGCCTTTGAATTAAAAACATATTTACGTGAGAATTGTTTCTTTCTTGGTTCTTGGACGTAATTCTGAAATTAACAAACTTTTACGAGTTCTTTTATAGCTTCAGTTCATTAAAGTGTTCAGGACGATCCATTCCTTCGAGTAACTTTTCGAACATTCCATGCGAGGGAAATCGCATCATTTGGTCTAAATAGTTTTTCATTTTGTAAACAAGTTTTGATCTTTGAATTAAAAACATATTTACGTAAGAATTGTGTCTCTCTTGCGTCTTGGATGAACATCCGAACTTGTTGAACTTTTACGAGTTCTTTTATAACTTTGGTTTCTTGTAGTATTCAAGTCGAACCAATCTTTTGAGAAATTTTTCAAACATTACATGCTCAGGAAGTCGATCATTTGGTCTAAAAAGTTTGTTGTTTTGTAAACAAGTTTTGGCCTTTGAATTAAAAACATATTTACGTGAGAATTGTTTCTTTCTTGGTTCTTGGACGTAATTCTGAAATTAACAAACTTTTACGAGTTCTTTTATAGCTTCAGTTCATTAAAGTGTTCAGGACAATCCATTCCTTCGAGTAACTTTCCGAACATTCCTTGCGAGGGAAATCGCATCATTTGGTCTGAATAGTTTTTCATTTTGTAAACAAGTTTTGATCTTTGAATTAAAAACTTATTTACGTAAGAATTGTGTCTCTCTTGCGTCTTGGATGAACATCCGAACTTGTTGAACATTTACGAGTTCTTTTATAACTTTGGTTTCTTGTAGTATTCAAGTCGAACCAATCTTTTGAGAAATTTTTCAAACATTACATGCTCAGGAAGTCGATCATTTGGTCTAAAAAGTTTGTTGTTTTGTAAACAAGTTTTGGCCTTTGAATTAAAAACATATTTACGTGAGAATTGTTTCTTTCTTGGTTCTTGGACGTAATTCTGAAATTAACAAACTTTTACGAGTTCTTTTATAGCTTCAGTTCATTAAAGTGTTCAGGACGATCCATTCCTTCGAGTAACTTTTCGAACATTCCATGCGAGGGAAATCGCATCATTTGGTCTAAATAGTTTTTCATTTTGTAAACAAGTTTTGATCTTTGAATTAAAAACATATTTACGTAAGAATTGTGTCTCTCTTGCGTCTTGGATGAACATCCGAACTTGTTGAACATTTACGAGTTCTTTTATAACTTTGGTTTCTTGTAGTATTCAAGTCGAACCAATCTTTTGAGAAATTTTTCAAACATTACATGCTCAGGAAGTCGATCATTTGGTCTAAAAAGTTTGTTGTTTTGTAAACAAGTTTTGGCCTTTGAATTAAAAACATATTTACGTGAGAATTGTTTCTTTCTTGGTTCTTGGACGTAATTCTGAAATTAACAAACTTTTACGAGTTCTTTTATAGCTTCAGTTCATTAAAGTGTTCAGGACGATCCATTCCTTCGAGTAACTTTCCGAACATTCCTTGCGAGGGAAATCGCATCATTTGGTCTGAATAGTTTTTCATTTTGTAAACAAGTTTTGATCTTTGAATTAAAAACTTATTTACGTAAGAATTGTGTCTCTCTTGGGACTTGGATGAACATTCGAACTTTTCGAACTTTTACGAGTTCTTTTACAACTTTGGTTTCTTATAGTATTCAAGTCGATCCAATCCTTCGAACAATTTTTCAATCATTACATGCTCGGGAAGTCGCATCATTTGTTCTAAAAAGTTTGACATTTTGAAAACAAGTTTTGGCCTTTGAATTAAAAACTTATTTACGTGAGAATCTTTTCGCTCTGGGTTCTTGGACGAAATTCTTAAATTAACAAACTTTTACAAGTACTCCTATAGCTTCAGTTCATTAAAGTGTCCAAGATGATCCATTCCTTCGATTAATTTTTCGAACATTCCATGCGATGGAAATCGCATCATTTGGTCTAAATAGTTTTCCATTTTGTAAACAAGTTTTGATCTTTGAATTAAAAATTTATTGACGTAAGAATTGTGTCTCTTTTGGGTCTTGGATGAACATCCGAACTTGTTGAAATTTTACGAGTTCTTTAATAACTTCGATTTCTTAAAGTATTCAAGTCGGTCCAATCCTTCGAGCAATATTTCAAACATTACATGCTCGAGAAGTCGCCTAATTTGGCCTAAAAAGTTTGTCATTTTGTAAACAAGTTTTGGCCTTTGAATTAAAAACTTATTTACGTGATAATTGTTTCTCTCTTGGTTCTTGGACTAAATTCTGAAATTAACAAACTTTTACGAGTTCTTTTATATGCTTCAGTTCATTAAAGTGTTCAGCACGATACATTCCTTCGAGTAATTTTCCGAACATTCCAAGCGAGGGAAATTGCATCATTTGGCCTAAATAGTTTTTCATTTTGTAAACAAGTTTTCATCTTTGAATTAAAAACATATTTACGTAAGAATTGTGTCTCTCTTGCGTCTTGGATGAACATCCGAACTTGTTGAACATTTACGAGTTCTTTTATAACTTTGGTTTCTTGTAGTATTCAAGTCGAACCAATCTTTTGAGAAATTTTTCAAACATTACATGCTCAGGAAGTCGATCATTTGGTCTAAAAAGTTTGTTGTTTTGTAAACAAGTTTTGGCCTTTGAATTAAAAACATATTTACGTGAGAATTGTTTCTTTCTTGGTTCTTGGACGTAATTCTGAAATTAACAAACTTTTACGAGTTCTTTTATAGCTTCAGTTCATTAAAGTGTTCAGGACGATCCATTCCTTCGAGTAACTTTTCGAACATTCCATGCGAGGGAAATCGCATCATTTGGTCTAAATAGTTTTTCATTTTGTAAACAAGTTTTGATCTTTGAATTAAAAACATATTTACGTAAGAATTGTGTCTCTCTTGCGTCTTGGATGAACATCCGAACTTGTTGAACTTTTACGAGTTCTTTTATAACTTTGGTTTCTTGTAGTATTCAAGTCGAACCAATCTTTTGAGAAATTTTTCAAACATTACATGCTCAGGAAGTCGATCATTTGGTCTAAAAAGTTTGTTGTTTTGTAAACAAGTTTTGGCCTTTGATTAAAAACATATTTACGTGAGAATTGTTTCTTTCTTGGTTCTTGGACGTAATTCTGAAATTAACAAACTTTTACGAGTTCTTTTATAGCTTCAGTTCATTAAAGTGTTCAGGACGATCCATTCCTTCGAGTAACTTTCCGAACATTCCTTGCGAGGGAAATCGCATCATTTGGTCTGAATAGTTTTTCATTTTGTAAACAAGTTTTGATCTTTGAATTAAAAACTTATTTACGTAAGAATTGTGTCTCTCTTGCGTCTTGGATGAACATCCGAACTTGTTGAACATTTACGAGTTCTTTTATAACTTTGGTTTCTTGTAGTATTCAAGTCGAACCAATCTTTTGAGAAATTTTTCAAACATTACATGCTCAGGAAGTCGATCATTTGGTCTAAAAAGTTTGTTGTTTTGTAAACAAGTTTTGGCCTTTGAATTAAAAACATATTTACGTGAGAATTGTTTCTTTCTTGGTTCTTGGACGAAATTCTTAAATTAACAAACTTTTACAAGTACTCTTATAGCTTCAGTTCATTAAAGTGTCCAAGATGATCCATTCCTTCGATTAATTTTTCGAACATTCCATGCGATGGAAATCGCATCATTTGGTCTAAATAGTTTTTCATTTTGTAAACAAGTTTTGATCTTTGAATTAAAAATTTATTGACGTAAGAATTGTGTCTCTCTTGGGTCTTGGATGAACATCCGAACTTGTTGAAATTTTACGAGTTCTTTAATAACTTCGATTTCTTAAAGTATTCAAGTCGGTCCAATCCTTCGAGCAATATTTCAAACATTACATGCTCGAGAAGTCGCCTAATTTGGCCTAAAAAGTTTGTCATTTTGTAAACAAGTTTTGGCCTTTGAATTAAAAACTTATTTACGTGATAATTGTTTCTCTCTTGGTTCTTGGACTAAATTCTGAAATTAACAAACTTTTACGAGTTCTTTTATATGCTTCAGTTCATTAAAGTGTTCAGCACGATACATTCCTTCGAGTAATTTTCCGAACATTCCAAGCGAGGGAAATTGCATCATTTGGCCTAAATAGTTTTTCATTTTGTAAACAAGTTTTCATCTTTGAATTAAAAACATATTTACGTAAGAATTGTGTCTCTCTTGCGTCTTGGATGAACATCCGAACTTGTTGAACATTTACGAGTTCTTTTATAACTTTGGTTTCTTGTAGTATTCAAGTCGAACCAATCTTTTGAGAAATTTTTCAAACATTACATGCTCAGGAAGTCGATCATTTGGTCTAAAAAGTTTGTTGTTTTGTAAACAAGTTTTGGCCTTTGAATTAAAAACATATTTACGTGAGAATTGTTTCTCTCTTGGTTCTTGGACGTAATTCTGAAATTAACAAACTTTTACGAGTTCTTTTATAGCTTCAGTTCATTAAAGTGTTCAGGACGATCCATTCCTTCGAGTAACTTTTCGAACATTCCATGCGAGGGAAATCGCATCATTTGGTCTAAATAGTTTTTCATTTTGTAAACAAGTTTTGATCTTTGAATTAAAAACATATTTACGTAAGAATTGTGTCTCTCTTGCGTCTTGGATGAACATCCGAACTTGTTGAACTTTTACGAGTTCTTTTATAACTTTGGTTTCTTGTAGTATTCAAGTCGAACCAATCTTTTGAGAAATTTTTCAAACATTACATGCTCAGGAAGTCGATCATTTGGTCTAAAAAGTTTGTTGTTTTGTAAACAAGTTTTGGCCTTTGAATTAAAAACATATTTACGTGAGAATTGTTTCTTTCTTGGTTCTTGGACGTAATTCTGAAATTAACAAACTTTTACGAGTTCTTTTATAGCTTCAGTTCATTAAAGTGTTCAGGACGATCCATTCCTTCGAGTAACTTTCCGAACATTCCTTGCGAGGGAAATCGCATCATTTGGTCTGAATAGTTTTTCATTTTGTAAACAAGTTTTGATCTTTGAATTAAAAACTTATTTACGTAAGAATTGTGTCTCTCTTGCGTCTTGGATGAACATCCGAACTTGTTGAACATTTACGAGTTCTTTTATAACTTTGGTTTCTTGTAGTATTCAAGTCGAACCAATCTTTTGAGAAATTTTTCAAACATTACATGCTCAGGAAGTCGATCATTTGGTCTAAAAAGTTTGTTGTTTTGTAAACAAGTTTTGGCCTTTGAATTAAAAACATATTTACGTGAGAATTGTTTCTTTCTTGGTTCTTGGACGTAATTCTGAAATTAACAAACTTTTACGAGTTCTTTTATAGCTTCAGTTCATTAAAGTGTTCAAGACGATCCATTCCTTCGAGTAACTTTCCGAACATTCCTTGCGAGGGAAATCGCATCAT
The DNA here is from genome assembly GCA_039519145.1 of Kokia cookei. NCBI lineage: Eukaryota > Viridiplantae > Streptophyta > Magnoliopsida > Malvales > Malvaceae > Kokia > Kokia cookei. The sequence continues at coordinate 19,664,219 of CM076907.1, forward strand.
TTGGTCTGAATAGTTTTTCATTTTGTAAACAAGTTTTGATCTTTGAATTAAAAACTTATTTACGTAAGAATTGTGTCTCTCTTGGGACTTGGATGAACATTCGAACTTTTCGAACTTTTACGAGTTCTTTTACAACTTTGGTTTCTTATAGTATTCAAGTCGATCCAATCCTTCGAACAATTTTTGAATCATTACATGCTCGGGAAGTCGCATCATTTGTTCTAAAAAGTTTGTCATTTTGAAAACAAGTTTTGGCCTTTGAATTAAAAACTTATTTACGTGAGAATCGTTTCGCTCTGGGTTCTTGGACGAAATTCTTAAATTAACAAACTTTTACAAGTACTCCTATAGCTTCAGTTCATTAAAGTGTCCAAGATGATCCATTCCTTCGATTAATTTTTCGAACATTCCATGCGAGGGAAATCGCATCATTTGGTCTGAATAGTTTTTCATTTTGTAAACAAGTTTTGATCTTTGAATTAAAAACTTATTTACGTAAGAATTGTGTCTCTCTTGGGACTTGGATGAACATCCGAACTTGTTGAACTTTTACGAGTTCTTTTATAACTTTGGTTTCTTATAGTATTCAAGTCGATCCAATCCTTCGAACAATTTTTCAATCATTACATGCTCGGGAAGTCGCATCATTTGTTCTAAAAAGTTTGTCATTTTGAAAACAAGTTTTGGCCTTTGAATTAAAAACTTATTTACGTGAGAATCGTTTCGCTCTGGGTTCTTGGACGAAATTCTTAAATTAACAAACTTTTACAAGTACTCCTATAGCTTCAGTTCATTAAAGTGTCCAAGATGATCCATTCCTTCGATTAATTTTTCGAACATTCCATGCGATGGAAATCGCATCATTTGGTCTAAATAGTTTTTCATTTTGTAAACAAGTTTTGATCTTTGAATTAAAAATTTATTGACGTAAGAATTGTGTCTCTCTTGGGTCTTGGATGAACATCCGAACTTGTTGAAATTTTACGAGTTCTTTAATAACTTCGATTTCTTAAAGTATTCAAGTCGGTCCAATCCTTCGAGCAATATTTCAAACATTACATGCTCGAGAAGTCGCCTAATTTGGCCTAAAAAGTTTGTCATTTTGTAAACAAGTTTTGGCCTTTGAATTAAAAACTTATTTACGTGATAATTGTTTCTCTCTTGGTTCTTGGACTAAATTCTGAAATTAACAAACTTTTACAAGTTCTTTTATATGCTTCAGTTCATTAAAGTGTTCAGCACGATACATTCCTTCGAGTAATTTTCCGAACATTCCAAGCGAGGGAAATTGCATCATTTGGCCTAAATAGTTTTTCATTTTGTAAACAAGTTTTCATCTTTGAATTAAAAACATATTTACGTAAGAATTGTGTCTCTCTTGCGTCTTGGATGAACATCCGAACTTGTTGAACATTTACGAGTTCTTTTATAACTTTGGTTTCTTGTAGTATTCAAGTCGAACCAATCTTTTGAGAAATTTTTCAAACATTACATGCTCAGGAAGTCGATCATTTGGTCTAAAAAGTTTGTTGTTTTGTAAACAAGTTTTGGCCTTTGAATTAAAAACATATTTACGTGAGAATTGTTTCTTTCTTGGTTCTTGGACGTAATTCTGAAATTAACAAACTTTTACGAGTTCTTTTATAGCTTCAGTTCATTAAAGTGTTCAGGACGATCCATTCCTTCGAGTAACTTTTCGAACATTCCATGCGAGGGAAATCGCATCATTTGGTCTAAATAGTTTTTCATTTTGTAAACAAGTTTTGATCTTTGAATTAAAAACATATTTACGTAAGAATTGTGTCTCTCTTGCGTCTTGGATGAACATCCGAACTTGTTGAACTTTTACGAGTTCTTTTATAACTTTGGTTTCTTGTAGTATTCAAGTCGAACCAATCTTTTGAGAAATTTTTCAAACATTACATGCTCAGGAAGTCGATCATTTGGTCTAAAAAGTTTGTTGTTTTGTAAACAAGTTTTGGCCTTTGAATTAAAAACATATTTACGTGAGAATTGTTTCTTTCTTGGTTCTTGGACGTAATTCTGAAATTAACAAACTTTTACGAGTTCTTTTATAGCTTCAGTTCATTAAAGTGTTCAGGACGATCCATTCCTTCGAGTAACTTTCCGAACATTCCTTGCGAGGGAAATCGCATCATTTGGTCTGAATAGTTTTTCATTTTGTAAACAAGTTTTGATCTTTGAATTAAAAACTTATTTACGTAAGAATTGTGTCTCTCTTGCGTCTTGGATGAACATCCGAACTTGTTGAACATTTACGAGTTCTTTTATAACTTTGGTTTCTTGTAGTATTCAAGTCGAACCAATCTTTTGAGAAATTTTTCAAACATTACATGCTCAGGAAGTCGATCATTTGGTCTAAAAAGTTTGTTGTTTTGTAAACAAGTTTTGGCCTTTGAATTAAAAACATATTTACGTGAGAATTGTTTCTTTCTTGGTTCTTGGACGTAATTCTGAAATTAACAAACTTTTACGAGTTCTTTTATAGCTTCAGTTCATTAAAGTGTTCAAGACGATCCATTCCTTCGAGTAACTTTCCGAACATTCCTTGCGAGGGAAATCGCATCATTTGGTCTGAATAGTTTTTCATTTTGTAAACAAGTTTTGATCTTTGAATTAAAAACTTATTTACGTAAGAATTGTGTCTCTCTTGGGACTTGGATGAACATTCGAACTTTTCGAACTTTTACGAGTTCTTTTACAACTTTGGTTTCTTATAGTATTCAAGTCGATCCAATCCTTCGAACAATTTTTCAATCATTACATGCTCGGGAAGTCGCATCATTTGTTCTAAAAAGTTTGTCATTTTGAAAACAAGTTTTGGCCTTTGAATTAAAAACTTATTTACGTGAGAATCGTTTCGCTCTGGGTTCTTGGACGAAATTCTTAAATTAACAAACTTTTACAAGTACTCCTATAGCTTCAGTTCATTAAAGTGTCCAAGATGATCCATTCCTTCGATTAATTTTTCGAACATTCCATGCGAGGGAAATCGCATCATTTGGTCTGAATAGTTTTTCATTTTGTAAACAAGTTTTGATCTTTGAATTAAAAACTTATTTACGTAAGAATTGTGTCTCTCTTGGGACTTGGATGAACATCCGAACTTGTTGAACTTTTACGAGTTCTTTTATAACTTTGGTTTCTTATAGTATTCAAGTCGATCCAATCCTTCGAACAATTTTTCAATCATTACATGCTCGGGAAGTCGCATCATTTGTTCTAAAAAGTTTGTCATTTTGAAAACAAGTTTTGGCCTTTGAATTAAAAACTTATTTACGTGAGAATCGTTTCGCTCTGGGTTCTTGGACGAAATTCTTAAATTAACAAACTTTTACAAGTACTCCTATAGCTTCAGTTCATTAAAGTGTCCAAGATGATCCATTCCTTCGATTAATTTTTCGAACATTCCATGCGATGGAAATCGCATCATTTGGTCTAAATAGTTTTTCATTTTGTAAACAAGTTTTGATCTTTGAATTAAAAATTTATTGACGTAAGAATTGTGTCTCTCTTGGGTCTTGGATGAACATCCGAACTTGTTGAAATTTTACGAGTTCTTTAATAACTTCGATTTCTTAAAGTATTCAAGTCGGTCCAATCCTTCGAGCAATATTTCAAACATTACATGCTCGAGAAGTCGCCTAATTTGGCCTAAAAAGTTTGTCATTTTGTAAACAAGTTTTGGCCTTTGAATTAAAAACTTATTTACGTGATAATTGTTTCTCTCTTGGTTCTTGGACGTAATTCTGAAATTAACAAACTTTTACGAGTTCTTTTATATGCTTCAGTTCATTAAAGTGTTCAGCACGATACATTCCTTCGAGTAATTTTCCGAACATTCCAAGCGAGGGAAATTGCATCATTTGGCCTAAATAGTTTTTCATTTTGTAAACAAGTTTTCATCTTTGAATTAAAAACATATTTACGTAAGAATTGTGTCTCTCTTGCGTCTTGGATGAACATCCGAACTTGTTGAACATTTACGAGTTCTTTTATAACTTTGGTTTCTTGTAGTATTCAAGTCGAACCAATCTTTTGAGAAATTTTTCAAACATTACATGCTCAGGAAGTCGATCATTTGGTCTAAAAAGTTTGTTGTTTTGTAAACAAGTTTTGGCCTTTGAATTAAAAACATATTTACGTGAGAATTGTTTCTTTCTTGGTTCTTGGACGTAATTCTGAAATTAACAAACTTTTACGAGTTCTTTTATAGCTTCAGTTCATTAAAGTGTTCAAGACGATCCATTCCTTCGAGTAACTTTCCGAACATTCCTTGCGAGGGAAATCGCATCATTTGGTCTGAATAGTTTTTCATTTTGTAAACAAGTTTTGATCTTTGAATTAAAAACTTATTTACGTAAGAATTGTGTCTCTCTTGGGACTTGGATGAACATTCGAACTTTTCGAACTTTTACGAGTTCTTTTACAACTTTGGTTTCTTATAGTATTCAAGTCGATCCAATCCTTCGAACAATTTTTCAATCATTACATGCTCGGGAAGTCGCATCATTTGTTCTAAAAAGTTTGTCATTTTGAAAACAAGTTTTGGCCTTTGAATTAAAAACTTATTTACGTGAGAATCGTTTCGCTCTGGGTTCTTGGACGAAATTCTTAAATTAACAAACTTTTACAAGTACTCCTATAGCTTCAGTTCATTAAAGTGTCCAAGATGATCCATTCCTTCGATTAATTTTTCGAACATTCCATGCGAGGGAAATCGCATCATTTGGTCTGAATAGTTTTTCATTTTGTAAACAAGTTTTGATCTTTGAATTAAAAACTTATTTACGTAAGAATTGTGTCTCTCTTGGGACTTGGATGAACATCCGAACTTGTTGAACTTTTACGAGTTCTTTTATAACTTTGGTTTCTTATAGTATTCAAGTCGATCCAATCCTTCGAACAATTTTTCAATCATTACATGCTCGGGAAGTCGCATCATTTGTTCTAAAAAGTTTGTCATTTTGAAAACAAGTTTTGGCCTTTGAATTAAAAACTTATTTACGTGAGAATCGTTTCGCTCTGGGTTCTTGGACGAAATTCTTAAATTAACAAACTTTTACAAGTACTCCTATAGCTTCAGTTCATTAAAGTGTCCAAGATGATCCATTCCTTCGATTAATTTTTCGAACATTCCATGCGATGGAAATCGCATCATTTGGTCTAAATAGTTTTTCATTTTGTAAACATGTTTTGATCTTTGAATTAAAAATTTATTGACGTAAGAATTGTGTCTCTTTTGGGTCTTGGATGAACATCCGAACTTGTTGAAATTTTACGAGTTCTTTAATAACTTCGATTTCTTAAAGTATTCAAGTCGGTCCAATCCTTCGAGCAATATTTCAAACATTACATGCTCGAGAAGTCGCCTAATTTGGCCTAAAAAGTTTGTCATTTTGTAAACAAGTTTTGGCCTTTGAATTAAAAACTTATTTACGTGATAATTGTTTCTCTCTTGGTTCTTGGACTAAATTCTGAAATTAACAAACTTTTACGAGTTCTTTTATATGCTTCAGTTCATTAAAGTGTTCAGCACGATACATTCCTTCGAGTAATTTTCCGAACATTCCAAGCGAGGGAAATTGCATCATTTGGCCTAAATAGTTTTTCATTTTGTAAACAAGTTTTCATCTTTGAATTAAAAACATATTTACGTAAGAATTGTGTCTCTCTTGCGTCTTGGATGAACATCCGAACTTGTTGAACATTTACGAGTTCTTTTATAACTTTGGTTTCTTGTAGTATTCAAGTCGAACCAATCTTTTGAGAAATTTTTCAAACATTACATGCTCAGGAAGTCGATCATTTGGTCTAAAAAGTTTGTTGTTTTGTAAACAAGTTTTGGCCTTTGAATTAAAAACATATTTACGTGAGAATTGTTTCTTTCTTGGTTCTTGGACGTAATTCTGAAATTAACAAACTTTTACGAGTTCTTTTATAGCTTCAGTTCATTAAAGTGTTCAGGACGATCCATTCCTTCGAGTAACTTTTCGAACATTCCATGCGAGGGAAATCGCATCATTTGGTCTAAATAGTTTTTCATTTTGTAAACAAGTTTTGATCTTTGAATTAAAAACATATTTACGTAAGAATTGTGTCTCTCTTGCGTCTTGGATGAACATCCGAACTTGTTGAACATTTACGAGTTCTTTTATAACTTTGGTTTCTTGTAGTATTCAAGTCGAACCAATCTTTTGAGAAATTTTTCAAACATTACATGCTCAGGAAGTCGATCATTTGGTCTAAAAAGTTTGTTGTTTTGTAAACAAGTTTTGGCCTTTGAATTAAAAACATATTTACGTGAGAATTGTTTCTTTCTTGGTTCTTGGACGTAATTCTGAAATTAACAAACTTTTACGAGTTCTTTTATAGCTTCAGTTCATTAAAGTGTTCAAGACGATCCATTCCTTCGAGTAACTTTCCGAACATTCCTTGCGAGGGAAATCGCATCATTTGGTCTGAATAGTTTTTCATTTTGTAAACAAGTTTTGATCTTTGAATTAAAAACTTATTTACGTAAGCATTGTGTCTCTCTTGGGACTTGGATGAACATTCGAACTTTTCGAACTTTTACGAGTTCTTTTACAACTTTGGTTTCTTATAGTATTCAAGTCGATCCAATCCTTCGAACAATTTTTCAATCATTACATGCTCGGGAAGTCGCATCATTTGTTCTAAAAAGTTTGACATTTTGAAAACAAGTTTTGGCCTTTGAATTAAAAACTTATTTACGTGAGAATCGTTTCGCTCTGGGTTCTTGGACGAAATTCTTAAATTAACAAACTTTTACAAGTACTCCTATAGCTTCAGTTCATTAAAGTGTCCAAGATGATCCATTCCTTCGATTAATTTTTCGAACATTCCATGCGATGGAAATCGCATCATTTGGTCTAAATAGTTTTTCATTTTGTAAACAAGTTTTGATCTTTGAATTAAAAATTTATTGACGTAAGAATTGTGTCTCTCTTGGGTCTTGGATGAACATCCGAACTTGTTGAAATTTTACGAGTTCTTTAATAACTTCGATTTCTTAAAGTATTCAAGTCGGTCCAATCCTTCGAGCAATATTTCAAACATTACATGCTCGAGAAGTCGCCTAATTTGGCCTAAAAAGTTTGTCATTTTGTAAACAAGTTTTGGCCTTTGAATTAAAAACTTATTTACGTGATAATTGTTTCTCTCTTGGTTCTTGGACTAAATTCTGAAATTAACAAACTTTTACGAGTTCTTTTATATGCTTCAGTTCATTAAAGTGTTCAGCACGATACATTCCTTCGAGTAATTTTCCGAACATTCCAAGCGAGGGAAATTGCATCATTTGGCCTAAATAGTTTTTCATTTTGTAAACAAGTTTTCATCTTTGAATTAAAAACATATTTACGTAAGAATTGTGTCTCTCTTGCGTCTTGGATGAACATCCGAACTTGTTGAACATTTACGAGTTCTTTTATAACTTTGGTTTCTTGTAGTATTCAAGTCGAACCAATCTTTTGAGAAATTTTTCAAACATTACATGCTCAGGAAGTCGATCATTTGGTCTAAAAAGTTTGTTGTTTTGTAAACAAGTTTTGGCCTTTGAATTAAAAACATATTTACGTGAGAATTGTTTCTTTCTTGGTTCTTGGACGTAATTCTGAAATTAACAAACTTTTACGAGTTCTTTTATAGCTTCAGTTCATTAAAGTGTTCAGGACGATCCATTCCTTCGAGTAACTTTTCGAACATTCCATGCGAGGGAAATCGCATCATTTGGTCTAAATAGTTTTTCATTTTGTAAACAAGTTTTGATCTTTGAATTAAAAACATATTTACGTAAGAATTGTGTCTCTCTTGCGTCTTGGATGAACATCCGAACTTGTTGAACTTTTACGAGTTCTTTTATAACTTTGGTTTCTTGTAGTATTCAAGTCGAACCAATCTTTTGAGAAATTTTTCAAACATTACATGCTCAGGAAGTCGATCATTTGGTCTAAAAAGTTTGTTGTTTTGTAAACAAGTTTTGGCCTTTGAATTAAAAACATATTTACGTGAGAATTGTTTCTTTCTTGGTTCTTGGACGTAATTCTGAAATTAACAAACTTTTACGAGTTCTTTTATAGCTTCAGTTCATTAAAGTGTTCAGGACGATCCATTCCTTCGAGTAACTTTCCGAACATTCCTTGCGAGGGAAATCGCATCATTTGGTCTGAATAGTTTTTCATTTTGTAAACAAGTTTTGATCTTTGAATTAAAAACTTATTTACGTAAGAATTGTGTCTCTCTTGCGTCTTGGATGAACATCCGAACTTGTTGAACATTTACGAGTTCTTTTATAACTTTGGTTTCTTGTAGTATTCAAGTCGAACCAATCTTTTGAGAAATTTTTCAAACATTACATGCTCAGGAAGTCGATCATTTGGTCTAAAAAGTTTGTTGTTTTGTAAACAAGTTTTGGCCTTTGAATTAAAAACATATTTACGTGAGAATTGTTTCTTTCTTGGTTCTTGGACGTAATTCTGAAATTAACAAACTTTTACGAGTTCTTTTATAGCTTCAGTTCATTAAAGTGTTCAAGACGATCCATTCCTTCGAGTAACTTTCCGAACATTCCTTGCGAGGGAAATCGCATCATTTGGTCTGAATAGTTTTTCATTTTGTAAACAAGTTTTGATCTTTGAATTAAAAACTTATTTACGTAAGAATTGTGTCTCTCTTGGGACTTGGATGAACATTCGAACTTTTCGAACTTTTACGAGTTCTTTTACAACTTTGGTTTCTTATAGTATTCAAGTCGATCCAATCCTTCGAACAATTTTTCAATCATTACATGCTCGGGAAGTCGCATCATTTGTTCTAAAAAGTTTGTCATTTTGAAAACAAGTTTTGGCCTTTGAATTAAAAACTTATTTACGTGAGAATCGTTTCGCTCTGGGTTCTTGGACGAAATTCTTAAATTAACAAACTTTTACAAGTACTCCTATAGCTTCAGTTCATTAAAGTGTCCAAGATGATCCATTCCTTCGATTAATTTTTCGAACATTCCATGCGAGGGAAATCGCATCATTTGGTCTGAATAGTTTTTCATTTTGTAAACAAGTTTTGATCTTTGAATTAAAAACTTATTTACGTAAGAATTGTGTCTCTCTTGGGACTTGGATGAACATCCGAACTTGTTGAACTTTTACGAGTTCTTTTATAACTTTGGTTTCTTATAGTATTCAAGTCGATCCAATCCTTCGAACAATTTTTCAATCATTACATGCTCGGGAAGTCGCATCATTTGTTCTAAAAAGTTTGTCATTTTGAAAACAAGTTTTGGCCTTTGAATTAAAAACTTATTTACGTGAGAATCGTTTCGCTCTGGGTTCTTGGACGAAATTCTTAAATTAACAAACTTTTACAAGTACTCCTATAGCTTCAGTTCATTAAAGTGTCCAAGATGATCCATTCCTTCGATTAATTTTTCGAACATTCCATGCGATGGAAATCGCATCATTTGGTCTAAATAGTTTTTCATTTTGTAAACAAGTTTTGATCTTTGAATTAAAAATTTATTGACGTAAGAATTGTGTCTCTCTTGGGTCTTGGATGAACATCCGAACTTGTTGAAATTTTACGAGTTCTTTAATAACTTCGATTTCTTAAAGTATTCAAGTCGGTCCAATCCTTCGAGCAATATTTCAAACATTACATGCTCGAGAAGTCGCCTAATTTGGCCTAAAAAGTTTGTCATTTTGTAAACAAGTTTTGGCCTTTGAATTAAAAACTTATTTACGTGATAATTGTTTCTCTCTTGGTTCTTGGACTAAATTCTGAAATTAACAAACTTTTACGAGTTCTTTTATATGCTTCAGTTCATTAAAGTGTTCAGCACGATACATTCCTTCGAGTAATTTTCCGAACATTCCAAGCGAGGGAAATTGCATCATTTGGCCTAAATAGTTTTTCATTTTGTAAACAAGTTTTCATCTTTGAATTAAAAACATATTTACGTAAGAATTGTGTCTCTCTTGCGTCTTGGATGAACATCCGAACTTGTTGAACATTTACGAGTTCTTTTATAACTTTGGTTTCTTGTAGTATTCAAGTCGAACCAATCTTTTGAGAAATTTTTCAAACATTACATGCTCAGGAAGTCGATCATTTGGTCTAAAAAGTTTGTTGTTTTGTAAACAAGTTTTGGCCTTTGAATTAAAAACATATTTACGTGAGAATTGTTTCTTTCTTGGTTCTTGGACGTAATTCTGAAATTAACAAACTTTTACGAGTTCTTTTATAGCTTCAGTTCATTAAAGTGTTCAGGACGATCCATTCCTTCGAGTAACTTTTCGAACATTCCATGCGAGGGAAATCGCATCATTTGGTCTAAATAGTTTTTCATTTTGTAAACAAGTTTTGATCTTTGAATTAAAAACATATTTACGTAAGAATTGTGTCTCTCTTGCGTCTTGGATGAACATCCGAACTTGTTGAACATTTACGAGTTCTTTTATAACTTTGGTTTCTTGTAGTATTCAAGTCGAACCAATCTTTTGAGAAATTTTTCAAACATTACATGCTCAGGAAGTCGATCATTTGGTCTAAAAAGTTTGTTGTTTTGTAAACAAGTTTTGGCCTTTGAATTAAAAACATATTTACGTGAGAATTGTTTCTTTCTTGGTTCTTGGACGTAATTCTGAAATTAACAAACTTTTACGAGTTCTTTTATAGCTTCAGTTCATTAAAGTGTTCAAGACGATCCATTCCTTCGAGTAACTTTCCGAACATTCCTTGCGAGGGAAATCGCATCATTTGGTCTGAATAGTTTTTCATTTTGTAAACAAGTTTTGATCTTTGAATTAAAAACTTATTTACGTAAGCATTGTGTCTCTCTTGGGACTTGGATGAACATTCGAACTTTTCGAACTTTTACGAGTTCTTTTACAACTTTGGTTTCTTATAGTATTCAAGTCGATCCAATCCTTCGAACAATTTTTCAATCATTACATGCTCGGGAAGTCGCATCATTTGTTCTAAAAAGTTTGACATTTTGAAAACAAGTTTTGGCCTTTGAATTAAAAACTTATTTACGTGAGAATCGTTTCGCTCTGGGTTCTTGGACGAAATTCTTAAATTAACAAACTTTTACAAGTACTCCTATAGCTTCAGTTCATTAAAGTGTCCAAGATGATCCATTCCTTCGATTAATTTTTCGAACATTCCATGCGATGGAAATCGCATCATTTGGTCTAAATAGTTTTTCATTTTGTAAACAAGTTTTGATCTTTGAATTAAAAATTTATTGACGTAAGAATTGTGTCTCTCTTGGGTCTTGGATGAACATCCGAACTTGTTGAAATTTTACGAGTTCTTTAATAACTTCGATTTCTTAAAGTATTCAAGTCGGTCCAATCCTTCGAGCAATATTTCAAACATTACATGCTCGAGAAGTCGCCTAATTTGGCCTAAAAAGTTTGTCATTTTGTAAACAAGTTTTGGCCTTTGAATTAAAAACTTATTTACGTGATAATTGTTTCTCTCTTGGTTCTTGGACTAAATTCTGAAATTAACAAACTTTTACGAGTTCTTTTATATGCTTCAGTTCATTAAAGTGTTCAGCACGATACATTCCTTCGAGTAATTTTCCGAACATTCCAAGCGAGGGAAATTGCATCATTTGGCCTAAATAGTTTTTCATTTTGTAAACAAGTTTTCATCTTTGAATTAAAAACATATTTACGTAAGAATTGTGTCTCTCTTGCGTCTTGGATGAACATCCGAACTTGTTGAACATTTACGAGTTCTTTTATAACTTTGGTTTCTTGTAGTATTCAAGTCGAACCAATCTTTTGAGAAATTTTTCAAACATTACATGCTCAGGAAGTCGATCATTTGGTCTAAAAAGTTTGTTGTTTTGTAAACAAGTTTTGGCCTTTGAATTAAAAACATATTTACGTGAGAATTGTTTCTTTCTTGGTTCTTGGACGTAATTCTGAAATTAACAAACTTTTACGAGTTCTTTTATAGCTTCAGTTCATTAAAGTGTTCAGGACGATCCATTCCTTCGAGTAACTTTTCGAACATTCCATGCGAGGGAAATCGCATCATTTGGTCTAAATAGTTTTTCATTTTGTAAACAAGTTTTGATCTTTGAATTAAAAACATATTTACGTAAGAATTGTGTCTCTCTTGCGTCTTGGATGAACATCCGAACTTGTTGAACTTTTACGAGTTCTTTTATAACTTTGGTTTCTTGTAGTATTCAAGTCGAACCAATCTTTTGAGAAATTTTTCAAACATTACATGCTCAGGAAGTCGATCATTTGGTCTAAAAAGTTTGTTGTTTTGTAAACAAGTTTTGGCCTTTGAATTAAAAACATATTTACGTGGGAATTGTTTCTTTCTTGGTTCTTGGACGTAATTCTGAAATTAACAAACTTTTACGAGTTCTTTTATAGCTTCAGTTCATTAAAGTGTTCAGGACGATCCATTCCTTCGAGTAACTTTCCGAACATTCCTTGCGAGGGAAATCGCATCATTTGGTCTGAATAGTTTTTCATTTTGTAAACAAGTTTTGATCTTTGAATTAAAAACTTATTTACGTAAGAATTGTGTCTCTCTTGCGTCTTGGATGAACATCCGAACTTGTTGAACATTTACGAGTTCTTTTATAACTTTGGTTTCTTGTAGTATTCAAGTCGAACCAATCTTTTGAGAAATTTTTCAAACATTACATGCTCAGGAAGTCGATCATTTGGTCTAAAAAGTTTGTTGTTTTGTAAACAAGTTTTGGCCTTTGAATTAAAAACATATTTACGTGAGAATTGTTTCTTTCTTGGTTCTTGGACGTAATTCTGAAATTAACAAACTTTTACGAGTTCTTTTATAGCTTCAGTTCATTAAAGTGTTCAAGACGATCCATTCCTTCGAGTAACTTTCCGAACATTCCTTGCGAGGGAAATCGCATCATTTGGTCTGAATAGTTTTTCATTTTGTAAACAAGTTTTGATCTTTGAATTAAAAACTTATTTACGTAAGAATTGTGTCTCTCTTGGGACTTGGATGAACATTCGAACTTTTCGAACTTTTACGAGTTCTTTTACAACTTTGGTTTCTTATAGTATTCAAGTCGATCCAATCCTTCGAACAATTTTTCAATCATTACATGCTCGGGAAGTCGCATCATTTGTTCTAAAAAGTTTGTCATTTTGAAAACAAGTTTTGGCCTTTGAATTAAAAACTTATTTACGTGAGAATCGTTTCGCTCTGGGTTCTTGGACGAAATTCTTAAATTAACAAACTTTTACAAGTACTCCTATAGCTTCAGTTCATTAAAGTGTCCAAGATGATCCATTCCTTCGATTAATTTTTCGAACATTCCATGCGAGGGAAATCGCATCATTTGGTCTGAATAGTTTTTCATTTTGTAAACAAGTTTTGATCTTTGAATTAAAAACTTATTTACGTAAGAATTGTGTCTCTCTTGGGACTTGGATGAACATCCGAACTTGTTGAACTTTTACGAGTTCTTTTATAACTTTGGTTTCTTATAGTATTCAAGTCGATCCAATCCTTCGAACAATTTTTCAATCATTACATGCTCGGGAAGTCGCATCATTTGTTCTAAAAAGTTTGTCATTTTGAAAACAAGTTTTGGCCTTTGAATTAAAAACTTATTTACGTGAGAATCGTTTCGCTCTGGGTTCTTGGACGAAATTCTTAAATTAACAAACTTTTACAAGTACTCCTATAGCTTCAGTTCATTAAAGTGTCCAAGATGATCCATTCCTTCGATTAATTTTTCGAACATTCCATGCGATGGAAATCGCATCATTTGGTCTAAATAGTTTTTCATTTTGTAAACAAGTTTTGATCTTTGAATTAAAAATTTATTGACGTAAGAATTGTGTCTCTCTTGGGTCTTGGATGAACATCCGAACTTGTTGAAATTTTACGAGTTCTTTAATAACTTCGATTTCTTAAAGTATTCAAGTCGGTCCAATCCTTCGAGCAATATTTCAAACATTACATGCTCGAGAAGTCGCCTAATTTGGCCTAAAAAGTTTGTCATTTTGTAAACAAGTTTTGGCCTTTGAATTAAAAACTTATTTACGTGATAATTGTTTCTCTCTTGGTTCTTGGACGTAATTCTGAAATTAACAAACTTTTACGAGTTCTTTTATATGCTTCAGTTCATTAAAGTGTTCAGCACGATACATTCCTTCGAGTAATTTTCCGAACATTCCAAGCGAGGGAAATTGCATCATTTGGCCTAAATAGTTTTTCATTTTGTAAACAAGTTTTCATCTTTGAATTAAAAACATATTTACGTAAGAATTGTGTCTCTCTTGCGTCTTGGATGAACATCCGAACTTGTTGAACATTTACGAGTTCTTTTATAACTTTGGTTTCTTGTAGTATTCAAGTCGAACCAATCTTTTGAGAAATTTTTCAAACATTACATGCTCAGGAAGTCGATCATTTGGTCTAAAAAGTTTGTTGTTTTGTAAACAAGTTTTGGCCTTTGAATTAAAAACATATTTACGTGAGAATTGTTTCTTTCTTGGTTCTTGGACGTAATTCTGAAATTAACAAACTTTTACGAGTTCTTTTATAGCTTCAGTTCATTAAAGTGTTCAGGACGATCCATTCCTTCGAGTAACTTTTCGAACATTCCATGCGAGGGAAATCGCATCATTTGGTCTAAATAGTTTTTCATTTTGTAAACAAGTTTTGATCTTTGAATTAAAAACATATTTACGTAAGAATTGTGTCTCTCTTGCGTCTTGGATGAACATCCGAACTTGTTGAACATTTACGAGTTCTTTTATAACTTTGGTTTCTTGTAGTATTCAAGTCGAACCAATCTTTTGAGAAATTTTTCAAACATTACATTCTCAGGAAGTCGATCATTTGGTCTAAAAAGTTTGTTGTTTTGTAAACAAGTTTTGGCCTTTGAATTAAAAACATATTTACGTGAGAATTGTTTCTTTCTTGGTTCTTGGACGTAATTCTGAAATTAACAAACTTTTACGAGTTCTTTTATAGCTTCAGTTCATTAAAGTGTTCAAGACGATCCATTCCTTCGAGTAACTTTCCGAACATTCCTTGCGAGGGAAATCGCATCATTTGGTCTGAATAGTTTTTCATTTTGTAAACAAGTTTTGATCTTTGAATTAAAAACTTATTTACGTAAGAATTGTGTCTCTCTTGGGACTTGGATGAACATTCGAACTTTTCGAACTTTTACGAGTTCTTTTACAACTTTGGTTTCTTATAGTATTCAAGTCGATCCAATCCTTCGAACAATTTTTCAATCATTACATGCTCGGGAAGTCGCATCATTTGTTCTAAAAAGTTTGACATTTTGAAAACAAGTTTTGGCCTTTGAATTAAAAACTTATTTACGTGAGAATCTTTTCGCTCTGGGTTCTTGGACGAAATTCTTAAATTAACAAACTTTTACAAGTACTCCTATAGCTTCAGTTCATTAAAGTGTCCAAGATGATCCATTCCTTCGATTAATTTTTCGAACATTCCATGCGATGGAAATCGCATCATTTGGTCTAAATAGTTTTTCATTTTGTAAACAAGTTTTGATCTTTGAATTAAAAATTTATTGACGTAAGAATTGTGTCTCTCTTGGGTCTTGGATGAACATCCGAACTTGTTGAAATTTTACGAGTTCTTGAATAACTTCGATTTCTTAAAGTATTCAAGTCGGTCCAATCCTTCGAGCAATATTTCAAACATTACATGCTCGAGAAGTCGCCTAATTTGGCCTAAAAAGTTTGTCATTTTGTAAACAAGTTTTGGCCTTTGAATTAAAAACTTATTTACGTGATAATTGTTTCTCTCTTGGTTCTTGGACTAAATTCTGAAATTAACAAACTTTTACGAGTTCTTTTATATGCTTCAGTTCATTAAAGTGTTCAGCACGATACATTCCTTCGAGTAATTTTCCGAACATTCCAAGCGAGGGAAATTGCATCATTTGGCCTAAATAGTTTTTCATTTTGTAAACAAGTTTTCATCTTTGAATTAAAAACATATTTACGTAAGAATTGTGTCTCTCTTGCGTCTTGGATGAACATCCGAACTTGTTGAACATTTACGAGTTCTTTTATAACTTTGGTTTCTTGTAGTATTCAAGTCGAACCAATCTTTTGAGAAATTTTTCAAACATTACATGCTCAGGAAGTCGATCATTTGGTCTAAAAAGTTTGTTGTTTTGTAAACAAGTTTTGGCCTTTGAATTAAAAACATATTTACGTGAGAATTGTTTCTTTCTTGGTTCTTGGACGTAATTCTGAAATTAACAAACTTTTACGAGTTCTTTTATAGCTTCAGTTCATTAAAGTGTTCAGGACGATCCATTCCTTCGAGTAACTTTTCGAACATTCCATGCGAGGGAAATCGCATCATTTGGTCTAAATAGTTTTTCATTTTGTAAACAAGTTTTCATCTTTGAATTAAAAACATATTTACGTAAGAATTGTGTCTCTCTTGCGTCTTGGATGAACATCCGAACTTGTTGAACATTTACGAGTTCTTTTATAACTTTGGTTTCTTGTAGTATTCAAGTCGAACCAATCTTTTGAGAAATTTTTCAAACATTACATGCTCAGGAAGTCGATCATTTGGTCTAAAAAGTTTGTTGTTTTGTAAACAAGTTTTGGCCTTTGAATTAAAAACATATTTACGTGAGAATTGTTTCTTTCTTGGTTCTTGGACGTAATTCTGAAATTAAAAACTTTTACGAGTTCTTTTATAGCTTCAGTTCATTAAAGTGTTCAAGACGATCCATTCCTTCGAGTAACTTTCCGAACATTCCTTGCGAGGGAAATCGCATCATTTGGTCTGAATAGTTTTTCATTTTGTAAACAAGTTTTGATCTTTGAATTAAAAACTTATTTACGTAAGAATTGTGTCTCTCTTGGGACTTGGATGAACATTCGAACTTTTCGAACTTTTACGAGTTCTTTTACAACTTTGGTTTCTTATAGTATTCAAGTCGATCCAATCCTTCGAACAATTTTTCAATCATTACATGCTCGGGAAGTCGCATCATTTGTTCTAAAAAGTTTGACATTTTGAAAACAAGTTTTGGCCTTTGAATTAAAAACTTATTTACGTGAGAATCGTTTCGCTCTGGGTTCTTGGACGAAATTCTTAAATTAACAAACTTTTACAAGTACTCCTATAGCTTCAGTTCATTAAAGTGTCCAAGATGATCCATTCCTTCGATTAATTTTTCGAACATTCCATGCGATGGAAATCGCATCATTTGGTCTAAATAGTTTTTCATTTTGTAAACAAGTTTTGATCTTTGAATTAAAAATTTATTGACGTAAGAATTGTGTCTCTCTTGGGTCTTGGATGAACATCCGAACTTGTTGAAATTTTACGAGTTCTTTAATAACTTCGATTTCTTAAAGTATTCAAGTCGGTCCAATCCTTCGAGCAATATTTCAAACATTACATGCTCGAGAAGTCGCCTAATTTGGCCTAAAAAGTTTGTCATTTTGTAAACAAGTTTTGGCCTTTGAATTAAAAACTTATTTACGTGATAATTGTTTCTCTCTTGGTTCTTGGACTAAATTCTGAAATTAACAAACTTTTACGAGTTCTTTTATATGCTTCAGTTCATTAAAGTGTTCAGCACGATACATTCCTTCGAGTAATTTTCCGAACATTCCAAGCGAGGGAAATTGCATCATTTGGCCTAAATAGTTTTTCATTTTGTAAACAAGTTTTCATCTTTGAATTAAAAACATATTTACGTAAGAATTGTGTCTCTCTTGCGTCTTGGATGAACATCCGAATTTGTTGAACATTTACGAGTTCTTTTATAACTTTGGTTTCTTGTAGTATTCAAGTCGAACCAATCTTTTGAGAAATTTTTCAAACATTACATGCTCAGGAAGTCGATCATTTGGTCTAAAAAGTTTGTTGTTTTGTAAACAAGTTTTGGCCTTTGAATTAAAAACATATTTACGTGAGAATTGTTTCTTTCTTGGTTCTTGGACGTAATTCTGAAATTAACAAACTTTTACGAGTTCTTTTATAGCTTCAGTTCATTAAAGTGTTCAGGACGATCCATTCCTTCGAGTAACTTTTCGAACATTCCATGCGAGGGAAATCGCATCATTTGGTCTAAATAGTTTTTCATTTTGTAAACAAGTTTTGATCTTTGAATTAAAAACATATTTACGTAAGAATTGTGTCTCTCTTGCGTCTTGGATGAACATCCGAACTTGTTGAACTTTTACGAGTTCTTTTATAACTTTGGTTTCTTGTAGTATTCAAGTCGAACCAATCTTTTGAGAAATTTTTCAAACATTACATGCTCAGGAAGTCGATCATTTGGTCTAAAAAGTTTGTTGTTTTGTAAACAAGTTTTGGCCTTTGAATTAAAAACATATTTACGTGAGAATTGTTTCTTTCTTGGTTCTTGGACGTAATTCTGAAATTAACAAACTTTTACGAGTTCTTTTATAGCTTCAGTTCATTAAAGTGTTCAGGACGATCCATTCCTTCGAGTAACTTTCCGAACATTCCTTGCGAGGGAAATCGCATCATTTGGTCTGAATAGTTTTTCATTTTGTAAACAAGTTTTGATCTTTGAATTAAAAACTTATTTACGTAAGAATTGTGTCTCTCTTGGGACTTGGATGAACATCCGAACTTGTTGAACTTTTACGAGTTCTTTTATAACTTTGGTTTCTTATAGTATTCAAGTCGATCCAATCCTTCGAACAATTTTTCAATCATTACATGCTCGGGAAGTCGCATCATTTGTTCTAAAAAGTTTGTCATTTTGAAAACAAGTTTTGGCCTTTGAATTAAAAACTTATTTACGTGAGAATCGTTTCGCTCTGGGTTCTTGGACGAAATTCTTAAATTAACAAACTTTTACAAGTACTCCTATAGCTTCAGTTCATTAAAGTGTCCAAGATGATCCATTCCTTCGATTAATTTTTCGAACATTCCATGCGATGGAAATCGCATCATTTGGTCTAAATAGTTTTTCATTTTGTAAACAAGTTTTGATCTTTGAATTAAAAATTTATTGACGTAAGAATTGTGTCTCTCTTGGGTCTTGGATGAACATCCGAACTTGTTGAAATTTTACGAGTTCTTTAATAACTTCGATTTCTTAAAGTATTCAAGTCGGTCCAATCCTTCGAGCAATATTTCAAACATTACATGCTCGAGAAGTCGCCTAATTTGGCCTAAAAAGTTTGTCATTTTGTAAACAAGTTTTGGCCTTTGAATTAAAAACTTATTTACGTGATAATTGTTTCTCTCTTGGTTCTTGGACTAAATTCTGAAATTAACAAACTTTTACGAGTTCTTTTATATGCTTCAGTTCATTAAAGTGTTCAGCACGATACATTCCTTCGAGTAATTTTCCGAACATTCCAAGCGAGGGAAATTGCATCATTTGGCCTAAATAGTTTTTCATTTTGTAAACAAGTTTTCATCTTTGAATTAAAAACATATTTACGTAAGAATTGTGTCTCTCTTGCGTCTTGGATGAACATCCGAACTTGTTGAACATTTACGAGTTCTTTTATAACTTTGGTTTCTTGTAGTATTCAAGTCGAACCAATCTTTTGAGAAATTTTTCAAACATTACATGCTCAGGAAGTCGATCATTTGGTCTAAAAAGTTTGTTGTTTTGTAAACAAGTTTTGGCCTTTGAATTAAAAACATATTTACGTGAGAATTGTTTCTTTCTTGGTTCTTGGACGTAATTCTGAAATTAACAAACTTTTACGAGTTCTTTTATAGCTTCAGTTCATTAAAGTGTTCAGGACGATCCATTCCTTCGAGTAACTTTCCGAACATTCCTTGCGAGGGAAATCGCATCATTTGGTCTGAATAGTTTTTCATTTTGTAAACAAGTTTTGATCTTTGAATTAAAAACATATTTACGTAAGAATTGTGTCTCTCTTGCGTCTTGGATGAACATCCGAACTTGTTGAACATTTACGAGTTCTTTTATAACTTTGGTTTCTTGTAGTATTCAAGTCGAACCAATCTTTTGAGAAATTTTTCAAACATTACATGCTCAGGAAGTCGATCATTTGGTCTAAAAAGTTTGTTGTTTTGTAAACAAGTTTTGGCCTTTGAATTAAAAACATATTTACGTGAGAATTGTTTCTTTCTTGGTTCTTGGACGTAATTCTGAAATTAAAAACTTTTACGAGTTCTTTTATAGCTTCAGTTCATTAAAGTGTTCAAGACGATCCATTCCTTCGAGTAACTTTCCGAACATTCCTTGCGAGGGAAATCGCATCATTTGGTCTGAATAGTTTTTCATTTTGTAAACAAGTTTTGATCTTTGAATTAAAAACTTATTTACGTAAGAATTGTGTCTCTCTTGGGACTTGGATGAACATTCGAACTTTTCGAACTTTTACGAGTTCTTTTACAACTTTGGTTTCTTATAGTATTCAAGTCGATCCAATCCTTCGAACAATTTTTCAATCATTACATGCTCGGGAAGTCGCATCATTTGTTCTAAAAAGTTTGACATTTTGAAAACAAGTTTTGGCCTTTGAATTAAAAACTTATTTACGTGAGAATCGTTTCGCTCTGGGTTCTTGGACGAAATTCTTAAATTAACAAACTTTTACAAGTACTCCTATAGCTTCAGTTCATTAAAGTGTCCAAGATGATCCATTCCTTCGATTAATTTTTCGAACATTCCATGCGATGGAAATCGCATCATTTGGTCTAAATAGTTTTTCATTTTGTAAACAAGTTTTGATCTTTGAATTAAAAATTTATTGACGTAAGAATTGTGTCTCTCTTGGGTCTTGGATGAACATCCGAACTTGTTGAAATTTTACGAGTTCTTTAATAACTTCGATTTCTTAAAGTATTCAAGTCGGTCCAATCCTTCGAGCAATATTTCAAACATTACATGCTCGAGAAGTCGCCTAATTTGGCCTAAAAAGTTTGTCATTTTGTAAACAAGTTTTGGCCTTTGAATTAAAAACTTATTTACGTGATAATTGTTTCTCTCTTGGTTCTTGGACTAAATTCTGAAATTAACAAACTTTTACGAGTTCTTTTATATGCTTCAGTTCATTAAAGTGTTCAGCACGATACATTCCTTCGAGTAATTTTCCGAACATTCCAAGCGAGGGAAATTGCATCATTTGGCCTAAATAGTTTTTCATTTTGTAAACAAGTTTTCATCTTTGAATTAAAAACATATTTACGTAAGAATTGTGTCTCTCTTGCGTCTTGGATGAACATCCGAACTTGTTGAACATTTACGAGTTCTTTTATAACTTTGGTTTCTTGTAGTATTCAAGTCGAACCAATCTTTTGAGAAATTTTTCAAACATTACATGCTCAGGAAGTCGATCATTTGGTCTAAAAAGTTTGTTGTTTTGTAAACAAGTTTTGGCCTTTGAATTAAAAACATATTTACGTGAGAATTGTTTCTTTCTTGGTTCTTGGACGTAATTCTGAAATTAACAAACTTTTACGAGTTCTTTTATAGCTTCAGTTCATTAAAGTGTTCAGGACGATCCATTCCTTCGAGTAACTTTCCGAACATTCCTTGCGAGGGAAATCGCATCATTTGGTCTGAATAGTTTTTCATTTTGTAAACAAGTTTTGATCTTTGAATTAAAAACTTATTTACGTAAGAATTGTGTCTCTCTTGCGTCTTGGATGAACATCCGAACTTGTTGAACATTTACGAGTTCTTTTATAACTTTGGTTTCTTGTAGTATTCAAGTCGAACCAATCTTTTGAGAAATTTTTCAAACATTACATGCTCAGGAAGTCGATCATTTGGTCTAAAAAGTTTGTTGTTTTGTAAACAAGTTTTGGCCTTTGAATTAAAAACATATTTACGTGAGAATTGTTTCTTTCTTGGTTCTTGGACGTAATTCTGAAATTAACAAACTTTTACGAGTTCTTTTATAGCTTCAGTTCATTAAAGTGTTCAAGACGATCCATTCCTTCGAGTAACTTTCCGAACATTCCTTGCGAGGGAAATCGCATCATTTGGTCTGAATAGTTTTTCATTTTGTAAACAAGTTTTGATCTTTGAATTAAAAACTTATTTACGTAAGAATTGTGTCTCTCTTGGGACTTGGATGAACATTCGAACTTTTCGAACTTTTACGAGTTCTTTTACAACTTTGGTTTCTTATAGTATTCAAGTCGATCCAATCCTTCGAACAATTTTTCAATCATTACATGCTCGGGAAGTCGCATCATTTGTTCTAAAAAGTTTGACATTTTGAAAACAAGTTTTGGCCTTTGAATTAAAAACTTATTTACGTGAGAATCGTTTCGCTCTGGGTTCTTGGACGAAATTCTTAAATTAACAAACTTTTACAAGTACTCCTATAGCTTCAGTTCATTAAAGTGTCCAAGATGATCCATTCCTTCGATTAATTTTTCGAACATTCCATGCGATGGAAATCGCATCATTTGGTCTAAATAGTTTTTCATTTTGTAAACAAGTTTTGATCTTTGAATTAAAAATTTATTGACGTAAGAATTGTGTCTCTCTTGGGTCTTGGATGAACATCCGAACTTGTTGAAATTTTACGAGTTCTTTAATAACTTCGATTTCTTAAAGTATTCAAGTCGGTCCAATCCTTCGAGCAATATTTCAAACATTACATGCTCGAGAAGTCGCCTAATTTGGCCTAAAAAGTTTGTCATTTTGTAAACAAGTTTTGGCCTTTGAATTAAAAACTTATTTACGTGATAATTGTTTCTCTCTTGGTTCTTGGACTAAATTCTGAAATTAACAAACTTTTACGAGTTCTTTTATATGCTTCAGTTCATTAAAGTGTTCAGCACGATACATTCCTTCGAGTAATTTTCCGAACATTCCAAGCGAGGGAAATTGCATCATTTGGCCTAAATAGTTTTTCATTTTGTAAACAAGTTTTCATCTTTGAATTAAAAACATATTTACGTAAGAATTGTGTCTCTCTTGCGTCTTGGATGAACATCCGAATTTGTTGAACATTTACGAGTTCTTTTATAACTTTGGTTTCTTGTAGTATTCAAGTCGAACCAATCTTTTGAGAAATTTTTCAAACATTACATGCTCAGGAAGTCGATCATTTGGTCTAAAAAGTTTGTTGTTTACAAAACAAGTTTTGGCCTTTGAATTAAAAACATATTTACGTGAGAATTGTTTCTTTCTTGGTTCTTGGACGTAATTCTGAAATTAACAAACTTTTACGAGTTCTTTTATAGCTTCAGTTCATTAAAGTGTTCAGGACGATCCATTCCTTCGAGTAACTTTTCGAACATTCCATGCGAGGGAAATCGCATCATTTGGTCTAAATAGTTTTTCATTTTGTAAACAAGTTTTGATCTTTGAATTAAAAACATATTTACGTAAGAATTGTGTCTCTCTTGCGTCTTGGATGAACATCCGAACTTGTTGAACTTTTACGAGTTCTTTTATAACTTTGGTTTCTTGTAGTATTCAAGTCGAACCAATCTTTTGAGAAATTTTTCAAACATTACATGCTCAGGAAGTCGATCATTTGGTCTAAAAAGTTTGTTGTTTTGTAAACAAGTTTTGGCCTTTGAATTAAAAACATATTTACGTGAGAATTGTTTCTTTCTTGGTTCTTGGACGTAATTCTGAAATTAAAAACTTTTACGAGTTCTTTTATAGCTTCAGTTCATTAAAGTGTTCAAGACGATCCATTCCTTCGAGTAACTTTCCGAACATTCCTTGCGAGGGAAATCGCATCATTTGGTCTGAATAGTTTTTCATTTTGTAAACAAGTTTTGATCTTTGAATTAAAAACTTATTTACGTAAGAATTGTGTCTCTCTTGGGACTTGGATGAACATTCGAACTTTTCGAACTTTTACGAGTTCTTTTACAACTTTGGTTTCTTATAGTATTCAAGTCGATCCAATCCTTCGAACAATTTTTCAATCATTACATGCTCGGGAAGTCGCATCATTTGTTCTAAAAAGTTTGACATTTTGAAAACAAGTTTTGGCTTTTGAATTAAAAACTTATTTACGTGAGAATCGTTTCGCTCTGGGTTCTTGGACGAAATTCTTAAATTAACAAACTTTTACAAGTACTCCTATAGCTTCAGTTCATTAAAGTGTCCAAGATGATCCATTCCTTCGATTAATTTTTCGAACATTCCATGCGATGGAAATCGCATCATTTGGTCTAAATAGTTTTCCATTTTGTAAACAAGTTTTGATCTTTGAATTAAAAATTTATTGACGTAAGAATTGTGTCTCTCTTGGGTCTTGGATGAACATCCGAACTTGTTGAAATTTTACGAGTTCTTTAATAACTTCGATTTCTTAAAGTATTCAAGTCGGTCCAATCCTTCGAGCAATATTTCAAACATTACATGCTCGAGAAGTCGCCTAATTTGGCCTAAAAAGTTTGTCATTTTGTAAACAAGTTTTGGCCTTTGAATTAAAAACTTATTTACGTGATAATTGTTTCTCTCTTGGTTCTTGGACTAAATTCTGAAATTAACAAACTTTTACGAGTTCTTTTATATGCTTCAGTTCATTAAAGTGTTCAGCACGATACATTCCTTCGAGTAATTTTCCGAACATTCCAAGCGAGGGAAATTGCATCATTTGGCCTAAATAGTTTTTCATTTTGTAAACAAGTTTTCATCTTTGAATTAAAAACATATTTACGTAAGAATTGTGTCTCTCTTGCGTCTTGGATGAACATCCGAACTTGTTGAACATTTACGAGTTCTTTTATAACTTTGGTTTCTTGTAGTATTCAAGTCGAACCAATCTTTTGAGAAATTTTTCAAACATTACATGCTCAGGAAGTCGATCATTTGGTCTAAAAAGTTTGTTGTTTTGTAAACAAGTTTTGGCCTTTGAATTAAAAACATATTTACGTGAGAATTGTTTCTTTCTTGGTTCTTGGACGTAATTCTGAAATTAACAAACTTTTACGAGTTCTTTTATAGCTTCAGTTCATTAAAGTGTTCAGGACGATCCATTCCTTCGAGTAACTTTCCGAACATTCCTTGCGAGGGAAATCGCATCATTTGGTCTGAATAGTTTTTCATTTTGTAAACAAGTTTTGATCTTTGAATTAAAAACATATTTACGTAAGAATTGTGTCTCTCTTGCGTCTTGGATGAACATCCGAACTTGTTGAACATTTACGAGTTCTTTTATAACTTTGGTTTCTTGTAGTATTCAAGTCGAACCAATCTTTTGAGAAATTTTTCAAACATTACATGCTCAGGAAGTCGATCATTTGGTCTAAAAAGTTTGTTGTTTTGTAAACAAGTTTTGGCCTTTGAATTAAAAACATATTTACGTGAGAATTGTTTCTTTCTTGGTTCTTGGACGTAATTGTGAAATTAACAAACTTTTACGAGTTCTTTTATAGCTTCAGTTCATTAAAGTGTTCAAGACGATCCATTCCTTCGAGTAACTTTCCGAACATTCCTTGCGAGGGAAATCGCATCATTTGGTCTGAATAGTTTTTCATTTTGTAAACAAGTTTTGATCTTTGAATTAAAAACTTATTTACGTAAGAATTGTGTCTCTCTTGGGACTTGGATGAACATTCGAACTTTTCGAACTTTTACGAGTTCTTTTACAACTTTGGTTTCTTATAGTATTCAAGTCGATCCAATCCTTCGAACAATTTTTCAATCATTACATGCTCGGGAAGTCGCATCATTTGTTCTAAAAAGTTTGACATTTTGAAAACAAGTTTTGGCCTTTGAATTAAAAACTTATTTACGTGAGAATCGTTTCGCTCTGGGTTCTTGGACGAAATTCTTAAATTAACAAACTTTTACAAGTACTCCTATAGCTTCAGTTCATTAAAGTGTCCAAGATGATCCATTCCTTCGATTAATTTTTCGAACATTCCATGCGATGGAAATCGCATCATTTGGTCTAAATAGTTTTTCATTTGTAAACAAGTTTTGATCTTTGAATTAAAAATTTATTGACGTAAGAATTGTGTCTCTCTTGGGTCTTGGATGAACATCCGAACTTGTTGAAATTTTACGAGTTCTTTAATAACTTCGATTTCTTAAAGTATTCAAGTCGGTCCAATCCTTCGAGCAATATTTCAAACATTACATGCTCGAGAAGTCGCCTAATTTGGCCTAAAAAGTTTGTCATTTTGTAAACAAGTTTTGGCCTTTGAATTAAAAACTTATTTACGTGATAATTGTTTCTCTCTTGGTTCTTGGACTAAATTCTGAAATTAACAAACTTTTACGAGTTCTTTTATATGCTTCAGTTCATTAAAGTGTTCAGCACGATACATTCCTTCGAGTAATTTTCCGAACATTCCAAGCGAGGGAAATTGCATCATTTGGCCTAAATAGTTTTTCATTTTGTAAACAAGTTTTCATCTTTGAATTAAAAACATATTTACGTAAGAATTGTGTCTCTCTTGCGTCTTGGATGAACATCCGAACTTGTTGAACATTTACGAGTTCTTTTATAACTTTGGTTTCTTGTAGTATTCAAGTCGAACCAATCTTTTGAGAAATTTTTCAAACATTACATGCTCAGGAAGTCGATCATTTGGTCTAAAAAGTTTGTTGTTTACAAAACAAGTTTTGGCCTTTGAATTAAAAACATATTTACGTGAGAATTGTTTCTTTCTTGGTTCTTGGACGTAATTCTGAAATTAACAAACTTTTACGAGTTCTTTTATAGCTTCAGTTCATTAAAGTGTTCAGGACGATCCATTCCTTCGAGTAACTTTTCGAACATTTCATGCGAGGGAAATCGCATCATTTGGTCTAAATAGTTTTTCATTTTGTAAACAAGTTTTCATCTTTGAATTAAAAACATATTTACGTAAGAATTGTGTCTCTCTTGCGTCTTGGATGAACATCCGAACTTGTTGAACATTTACGAGTTCTTTTATAACTTTGGTTTCTTGTAGTATTCAAGTCGAACCAATCTTTTGAGAAATTTTTCAAACATTACATGCTCAGGAAGTCGATCATTTGGTCTAAAAAGTTTGTTGTTTTGTAAACAAGTTTTGGCCTTTGAATTAAAAACATATTTACGTGAGAATTGTTTCTTTCTTGGTTCTTGGACGTAATTCTGAAATTAACAAACTTTTACGAGTTCTTTTATAGCTTCAGTTCATTAAAGTGTTCAGGACGATCCATTCCTTCGAGTAATTTTTCGAACATTCCATGCGAGGGAAATCGCATCATTTGGTCTAAATAGGTTTTCATTTTGTAAACAAGTTTTGATCTTTGAATTGAAAACTTATTTACGTAAGAATTGTGTCACTCTTGGGTCTTGGATGAACATCCGAACTTGTTGAACTTTTACGAGTTCTTTTATAACTTCGGTTTCTTAAAGTATTAAAGTCGATTCAATCCTTCGAGCAATTTTTCAAACATTACATGCTCGGGAAGTCACATAATTTGGCCTAAAAAGTTTGTCATTTTGTAAACAAGTTTTGGCCTTTGAATTAAAAACTTATTTACGTGAGAATTGTTTCTCTCTTGGTTCCTTGACGAAATTCTGAAATTAACAAACTTTTACGAGTTCTTTTATAGCTTCAGTTCATTAAAGTGTTCAGGACGATCCATTCCTTCGAGTATTTTTCCGAACATTCCATGCGAGGGAAATCACATCATTTGGTCTAAATAGTTTTTCATTTTGTAAACAAGTTTTGATCTTTGAATTAAAAACTTATTTACGTAAGAATTGTGTCTCTCTTGGGACTTGGATGAACATCCGAACTTGTTGAACTTTTACGAGTTCTTTTATAACTTTGGTTTCTTATAGTATTCAAGTCGATCCAATCCTTCGAATAATTTTTCAATCATTACATGCTCGGGAAGTCGCATCATTTGTTCTAAAAAGTTTGTCATTTTGAAAACAAGTTTTGGCCTTTGAATTAAAAACTTATTTACGTGAGAATCGTTTCGCTCTGGGTTCTTGGACGAAATTCTTAAATTAACAAACTTTTACAAGTACTCCTATAGCTTCAGTTCATTAAAGTGTCCAAGATGATCCATTCCTTCGAGTAATTTTTCGAACATTCCATGCGATGGAAATCGCATCATTTGGTCTAAATAGTTTTTCATTTTGTAAACAAGTTTTGATCTTTGAATTAAAAATTTATTGACGTAAGAATTGTGTCTCTCTTGGGTCTTGGATGAACATACGAACTTGTTTAAATTTTACGAGTTCTTTTTCGATTTCTTAAAGTATTCAAGTCGGTCCAATCCTTCGAGCAATATTTCAAACATTACATGCTCGAGAAGTCGCCTAATTTGGCCTAAAAAATTTGTCATTTTGAAAACAAGTTTTGGCCTTTGAATTAAAAACTTATTTACGTGATAATTGTTTCTCTCTTGGTTCTTGGACTAAATTCTGAAATTAACAAACTTTTACGAGTTCTTTTATAGCTTCAGTTCATTAAAGTGTTCAGTACGATACATTCCTTCGAGTAATTTTCCGAACATTGCAAGCGAGGGAAATTGCATCATTTGGCCTAAATAGTTTTTCATTTTGTAAACAAGTTTTAATCTTTGAATTAAAAACATATTTACGTAAGAATTGTGTCTCTCTTGCGTCTTGGATGAACATCCGAACTTGTTGAACTTTTACGAGTACTTTTATAACTTTGGTTTCTTATAGTATTCAAGTCGATCCAATCCTTCGAGCAATTTTTAAATCATTACATGCTCGGGAAGTCGCATCATTTGTTCTAAAAAGTTTGTCATTTTGCAAACAAGTTTTGGCCTTTGAATTAAAAACTTATTTACGTGAGAATCGTTTCTCTCTGGGTTCTTGGACGAAATTCTTAAATTAACAAACTTTTATTAGTACTCTTATAGCTTCAGTTCATTAAAGTGTCCAAGATGATCCATTCCTTCGAGTAATTTTTCGAACATTCCATGCGATGGAAATCGCATCATTTGGTCTAAATAGTTTTTCATTTTGTAAACATGTTTTACGAGTTCTTTTATAACATCGGTTCCTTAAAGTATTCAAGACGATCCAAACTTTCAAGCAATACTCCGAGCATTACATGCTCGGGAAGTCGCATCATTTGGCCTAAAAAAATTTTCATTTTGTAAACGAGTTTCGACCTTCGAATTAAAAACTTATTTACGTGAGAATTGTTTCTCTCTTAGTTGTTGGATGAACTTCCGAACTTGTCAAACTTTTACGAGTTCTTTTTTAAATCCATTTCCATAAAGTGTTCAAGACGATCCATTCCTTTGAGTAATTTTTCGAACATTCCTTGCGAGGGAAATCGCATCATTTGGTCTAAATAGTTTTTCATTTTGTAAACATGTTTCGATCTTTGAATTAAAAACTTATTTACGTGGGAATTGTTTTCTCTTGGCTCTTGGATGAACTTTCGAACTTGTTGAACATTTACGACTTCTTTTATAGCTTCGGTTCCATGAAGTATTCAAGACGATCCAATCCTTCGAGCAATATTTCGAACATTATATGTATGGGAATTCGCGTCATTTGGTCTAAAGAGTTTGTCATTTTGTAAACAGGTTTTGGCCTTTGAATTAAAAACTTATTTACGTGAGAATCGTTTCTCTCTTGGTTCTTGGACGAAATTCTTAAATTAACAAACTTTTACGAGTTCTTTTATAGCTTCGGTTCATTAAAGTGTCCAAGACGATCCATTCCTTCGAGTAATTTTCCAAACATTCCATGCGAGGGAAATCGCATCATTTGGTGTAAATAGTTTTACATTTTGGAAACATGTTTTGATCTTTGAATTAAAAACATATTTACTTGAGAATTGTGCCTGTCTTTGTTATTGGACGAACTTCCAAACCTGTCCAACTTTTACGAGTTCTTTTATAACATCGGTTCCTTAAAGTATTCAAGACAATCCAAACTTCCAAGCAATACTCCGAGCATTACATGCTCGGGAAGTCGCATCATTTGGTCTAAAAAGTTTGTCATTTTGTAAACAAGTTTCGGCCTTCGAATTAAAAACTTATTTACGTGAGAATTGTTTCTCTCTTAGTTGTTAGATGAACTTCCGAACTTGTCAAACTTTTACGAGTTCTTTTTTAAATCCGGTTCCATAAAGTGTTCAAGATGATCCATTCCTTTGAGTAATTTTTCGAACATTCCTTGCGAGGGTAATCGCATCATTTGGTCTAAATAGTTTTTCATTTTGTAAACATGTTTTGATCTTTGAATTAAAAACTTATTTACGTGGGAATTGTTTTCTCTTGGCTCTTGGATGAACTTTCGAACTTGTCGAACTTTTACGACTTCTTTTATAGCTTCGATTCCATGAAGTATTCAAGACGATCCAATCCGTCGAGCAATATTTCGAACATTATATCTTTGGGAAGTCGCATCATTTCGTCTAAAAAGTTTGTCATTTTGTAAACAGGTTTTGGCCTTTGAATTAAAAACATATTTACGTGAGAATTGTTTCTTTCTTGGTTCTTGGACGTAATTCTGAAATTAACAAACTTTTGGGAGTTCTTTTATAGCTTCAGTTCATTAAAGTGTTCAAGACGATCCATTCCTTCGAGTAACTTTCCGAACATTCCTTGCGAGGGAAATCGCATCATTTGGTCTGAATAGTTTTTCATTTTGTAAACAAGTTTTGATCTTTGAATTAAAAACTTATTTACGTAAGAATTGTGTCTCTGTTGGGACTTGGATGAACATTCGAACATTTCGAACTTTTACGAGTTCTTTTATAACTTTGGTTTCTTATAGTATTCAAGTCGAACCAATCTTTTGAGAAATTTTTCAAACATTACATGCTCAGGAAGTCGATCATTTGGTCTAAAAAGTTTATTGTTTTGTAAACAAGTTTTGGCCTTTGAATTAAAAACATATTTACGTGAGAATTGTTTCTTTCTTGGTTCTTGGACGTAATTCTGAAATTAACAAACTTTTACGAGTTCTTTTATAGCTTCAGTTCATTAAAGTGTTCAGGACGATCCATTCCTTCGAGTAACTTTTCGAACATTCCATGCGAGGGAAATTGCATCATTTGGTCTAAATAGTTTTTCATTTTGTAAACAAGTTTTGATCTTTGAATTAAAAACATATTTACGTAAGAATTGTGTCTCTCTTGCGTCTTGGATGAACATCCGAACTTGTTGAACTTTTACGACTTCTTTTATAACTTTGGTTTCTTATAGTATTCAAGTCGAACCAATCTTTTGAGAAATTTTTCAAACATTACATGCTCAGGAAGTCGATCATTTGGTCTAAAAAGTTTGTTGTTTTGTAAACAAGTTTTGGCCTTTGAATTAAAAACATATTTACGTGAGAATTGTTTCTTTCTTGGTTCTTGGACGTAATTCTGAAATTAACAAACTTTTACGAGTTCTTTTATAGCTTCAGTTCATTAAAGTGTTCAGGACGATCCATTCCTTCGAGTAATTTTTCGAACATTCCATGCGAGGGAAATCGCATCATTTGGTCTAAATAGTTTTTCATTTTGTAAACAAGTTTTGATCTTTGAATTGAAAACTTATTTACGTAAGAATTGTGTCTCTCTTGGGTCTTGGATGAACATCCGAACTTGTTGAACTTTTACGAGTTCTTTTATAACTTCGGTTTCTTAAAGTATTAAAGTCAATTCAATCCTTCGAGCAATTTTTCAAACATTACATGCTCGGGAAGTCGCATAATTTGGCCTAAAAAGTTTGTCATTTTGTAAACAAGTTTTGGCCTTTGAATTAAAAACTTATTTACGTGAGAATTGTTTCTCTCTTGGTTCCTTGACGAAATTCTGAAATTAACAAACTTTTACGAGTTCTTTTATAGCTTCAGTTCATTAAAGTGTTCAGGACGATCCATTCCTTCGAGTATTTTTCCGAACATTCCATGCGAGGGAAATCACATCATTTGGTCTAAATAGTTTTTCATTTTGTAAACAAGTTTTGATCTTTGAATTAAAAACTTATTTACGTAAGAATTGTGTCTCCCTTGGGACTTGGATGAACATCCGAACTTGTTGAACTTTTACGAGTTCTTTTATAACTTTGGTTTCTTATAGTATTCAAGTCGATCCAATCCTTCGAATAATTTTTCAATCATTACATGCTCGGGAAGTCGCATCATTTGTTCTAAAAAGTTTGTCATTTTGAAAACAAGTTTTGGCCTTTGAATTAAAAACTTATTTACGTGAGAATCGTTTCGCTCTGGGTTCTTGGACGAAATTCTTAAATTAACAAACTTTTACAAGTACTCCTATAGCTTCAGTTCATTAAAGTGTCCAAGATGATCCATTCCTTCGAGTAATTTTTCGAACATTCCATGCGATGGAAATCGCATCATTTGGTCTAAATAGTTTTTCATTTTGTAAACAAGTTTTGATCTTTGAATTAAAAATTTATTGACGTAAGAATTGTGTCTCTCTTGGGTCTTGGATGAACATACGAACTTGTTGAAATTTTACGAGTTCTTTTTCGATTTCTTAAAGTATTCAAGTCGGTCCAATCCTTCGAGCAATATTTCAAACATTACATGCTCGAGAAGTCGCCTAATTTGGCCTAAAAAGTTTGTCATTTTGTAAACAAGTTTTGGCCTTTGAATTAAAAACTTATTTACGTGATAATTGTTTCTCTCTTGGTTCTTGGACTAAATTCTGAAATTAACAAACTTTTACGAGTTCTTTTATAGCTTCAGTTCATTAAAGTGTTCAGTACGATACATTCCTTCGAGTAATTTTCCGAACATTCCAAGCGAGGGAAATTGCATCATTTGGCCTAAATAGTTTTTCATTTTGTAAACAAGTTTTAATCTTTGAATTAAAAACATATTTACGTAAGAATTGTGTCTCTCTTGCGTCTTGGATGAACATCCGAACTTGTTGAACTTTTACGAGTACTTTTATAACTTTGGTTTCTTATAGTATTCAAGTCGATCCAATCCTTCGAGCAATTTTTAAATCATTACATGCTCGGGAAGTCGCATCATTTGTTCTAAAAAGTTTGTCATTTTGCAAACAAGTTTTGGCCTTTGAATTAAAAACTTATTTACGTGAGAATCGTTTCTCTCTGGGTTCTTGGACGAAATTCTTAAATTAACAAACTTTTATTAGTACTCTTATAGCTTCAGTTCATTAAAGTGTCCAAGATGATCCATT
The DNA here is from genome assembly GCA_039519145.1 of Kokia cookei. NCBI lineage: Eukaryota > Viridiplantae > Streptophyta > Magnoliopsida > Malvales > Malvaceae > Kokia > Kokia cookei. Next base: position 19,697,318 of record CM076907.1, read on the forward strand.
CCTTCGAGTAATTTTTCGAACATTCCATGCGATGGAAATCGCATCATTTGGTCTAAATAGTTTTTCATTTTGTAAACATGTTTTACGAGTTCTTTTATAACATCGGTTCCTTAAAGTATTCAAGACGATCCAAACTTTCAAGCAATACTCCGAGCATTACATGCTCGGGAAGTCGCATCATTTGGCCTAAAAAAATTTTCATTTTGTAAACGAGTTTCGACCTTCGAATTAAAAACTTATTTACGTGAGAATTGTTTCTCTCTTAGTTGTTGGATGAACTTCCGAACTTGTCAAACTTTTACGAGTTCTTTTTTAAATCCATTTCCATAAAGTGTTCAAGACGATCCATTCCTTTGAGTAATTTTTCGAACATTCCTTGCGAGGGAAATCGCATCATTTGGTCTAAATAGTTTTTCATTTTGTAAACATGTTTCGATCTTTGAATTAAAAACTTATTTACGTGGGAATTGTTTTCTCTTGGCTCTTGGATGAACTTTCGAACTTGTTGAACATTTACGACTTCTTTTATAGCTTCGGTTCCATGAAGTATTCAAGACGATCCAATCCTTCGAGCAATATTTCGAACATTATATGTATGGGAATTCGCGTCATTTGGTCTAAAGAGTTTGTCATTTTGTAAACAGGTTTTGGCCTTTGAATTAAAAACTTATTTACGTGAGAATCGTTTCTCTCTTGGTTCTTGGACGAAATTCTTAAATTAACAAACTTTTACGAGTTCTTTTATAGCTTCGGTTCATTAAAGTGTCCAAGACGATCCATTCCTTCGAGTAATTTTCCAAACATTCCATGCGAGGGAAATCGCATCATTTGGTGTAAATAGTTTTACATTTTGGAAACATGTTTTGATCTTTGAATTAAAAACATATTTACTTGAGAATTGTGCCTGTCTTTGTTATTGGACGAACTTCCAAACCTGTCCAACTTTTACGAGTTCTTTTATAACATCGGTTCCTTAAAGTATTCAAGACAATCCAAACTTCCAAGCAATACTCCGAGCATTACATGCTCGGGAAGTCGCATCATTTGGTCTAAAAAGTTTGTCATTTTGTAAACAAGTTTCGGCCTTCGAATTAAAAACTTATTTACGTGAGAATTGTTTCTCTCTTAGTTGTTAGATGAACTTCCGAACTTGTCAAACTTTTACGAGTTCTTTTTTAAATCCGGTTCCATAAAGTGTTCAAGATGATCCATTCCTTTGAGTAATTTTTCGAACATTCCTTGCGAGGGTAATCGCATCATTTGGTCTAAATAGTTTTTCATTTTGTAAACATGTTTTGATCTTTGAATTAAAAACTTATTTACGTGGGAATTGTTTTCTCTTGGCTCTTGGATGAACTTTCGAACTTGTCGAACTTTTACGACTTCTTTTATAGCTTCGATTCCATGAAGTATTCAAGACGATCCAATCCGTCGAGCAATATTTCGAACATTATATCTTTGGGAAGTCGCATCATTTCGTCTAAAAAGTTTGTCATTTTGTAAACAGGTTTTGGCCTTTGAATTAAAAACATATTTACGTGAGAATTGTTTCTTTCTTGGTTCTTGGACGTAATTCTGAAATTAACAAACTTTTGGGAGTTCTTTTATAGCTTCAGTTCATTAAAGTGTTCAAGACGATCCATTCCTTCGAGTAACTTTCCGAACATTCCTTGCGAGGGAAATCGCATCATTTGGTCTGAATAGTTTTTCATTTTGTAAACAAGTTTTGATCTTTGAATTAAAAACTTATTTACGTAAGAATTGTGTCTCTGTTGGGACTTGGATGAACATTCGAACATTTCGAACTTTTACGAGTTCTTTTATAACTTTGGTTTCTTATAGTATTCAAGTCGAACCAATCTTTTGAGAAATTTTTCAAACATTACATGCTCAGGAAGTCGATCATTTGGTCTAAAAAGTTTATTGTTTTGTAAACAAGTTTTGGCCTTTGAATTAAAAACATATTTACGTGAGAATTGTTTCTTTCTTGGTTCTTGGACGTAATTCTGAAATTAACAAACTTTTACGAGTTCTTTTATAGCTTCAGTTCATTAAAGTGTTCAGGACGATCCATTCCTTCGAGTAACTTTTCGAACATTCCATGCGAGGGAAATTGCATCATTTGGTCTAAATAGTTTTTCATTTTGTAAACAAGTTTTGATCTTTGAATTAAAAACATATTTACGTAAGAATTGTGTCTCTCTTGCGTCTTGGATGAACATCCGAACTTGTTGAACTTTTACGACTTCTTTTATAACTTTGGTTTCTTATAGTATTCAAGTCGAACCAATCTTTTGAGAAATTTTTCAAACATTACATGCTCAGGAAGTCGATCATTTGGTCTAAAAAGTTTGTTGTTTTGTAAACAAGTTTTGGCCTTTGAATTAAAAACATATTTACGTGAGAATTGTTTCTTTCTTGGTTCTTGGACGTAATTCTGAAATTAACAAACTTTTACGAGTTCTTTTATAGCTTCAGTTCATTAAAGTGTTCAGGACGATCCATTCCTTCGAGTAATTTTTCGAACATTCCATGCGAGGGAAATCGCATCATTTGGTCTAAATAGTTTTTCATTTTGTAAACAAGTTTTGATCTTTGAATTGAAAACTTATTTACGTAAGAATTGTGTCTCTCTTGGGTCTTGGATGAACATCCGAACTTGTTGAACTTTTACGAGTTCTTTTATAACTTCGGTTTCTTAAAGTATTAAAGTCAATTCAATCCTTCGAGCAATTTTTCAAACATTACATGCTCGGGAAGTCGCATAATTTGGCCTAAAAAGTTTGTCATTTTGTAAACAAGTTTTGGCCTTTGAATTAAAAACTTATTTACGTGAGAATTGTTTCTCTCTTGGTTCCTTGACGAAATTCTGAAATTAACAAACTTTTACGAGTTCTTTTATAGCTTCAGTTCATTAAAGTGTTCAGGACGATCCATTCCTTCGAGTATTTTTCCGAACATTCCATGCGAGGGAAATCACATCATTTGGTCTAAATAGTTTTTCATTTTGTAAACAAGTTTTGATCTTTGAATTAAAAACTTATTTACGTAAGAATTGTGTCTCCCTTGGGACTTGGATGAACATCCGAACTTGTTGAACTTTTACGAGTTCTTTTATAACTTTGGTTTCTTATAGTATTCAAGTCGATCCAATCCTTCGAATAATTTTTCAATCATTACATGCTCGGGAAGTCGCATCATTTGTTCTAAAAAGTTTGTCATTTTGAAAACAAGTTTTGGCCTTTGAATTAAAAACTTATTTACGTGAGAATCGTTTCGCTCTGGGTTCTTGGACGAAATTCTTAAATTAACAAACTTTTACAAGTACTCCTATAGCTTCAGTTCATTAAAGTGTCCAAGATGATCCATTCCTTCGAGTAATTTTTCGAACATTCCATGCGATGGAAATCGCATCATTTGGTCTAAATAGTTTTTCATTTTGTAAACAAGTTTTGATCTTTGAATTAAAAATTTATTGACGTAAGAATTGTGTCTCTCTTGGGTCTTGGATGAACATACGAACTTGTTGAAATTTTACGAGTTCTTTTTCGATTTCTTAAAGTATTCAAGTCGGTCCAATCCTTCGAGCAATATTTCAAACATTACATGCTCGAGAAGTCGCCTAATTTGGCCTAAAAAGTTTGTCATTTTGTAAACAAGTTTTGGCCTTTGAATTAAAAACTTATTTACGTGATAATTGTTTCTCTCTTGGTTCTTGGACTAAATTCTGAAATTAACAAACTTTTACGAGTTCTTTTATAGCTTCAGTTCATTAAAGTGTTCAGTACGATACATTCCTTCGAGTAATTTTCCGAACATTCCAAGCGAGGGAAATTGCATCATTTGGCCTAAATAGTTTTTCATTTTGTAAACAAGTTTTAATCTTTGAATTAAAAACATATTTACGTAAGAATTGTGTCTCTCTTGCGTCTTGGATGAACATCCGAACTTGTTGAACTTTTACGAGTACTTTTATAACTTTGGTTTCTTATAGTATTCAAGTCGATCCAATCCTTCGAGCAATTTTTAAATCATTACATGCTCGGGAAGTCGCATCATTTGTTCTAAAAAGTTTGTCATTTTGCAAACAAGTTTTGGCCTTTGAATTAAAAACTTATTTACGTGAGAATCGTTTCTCTCTGGGTTCTTGGACGAAATTCTTAAATTAACAAACTTTTATTAGTACTCTTATAGCTTCAGTTCATTAAAGTGTCCAAGATGATCCATTCCTTCGAGTAATTTTTCGAACATTCCATGCGATGGAAATCGCATCATTTGGTCTAAATAGTTTTTCATTTTGTAAACATGTTTTACGAGTTCTTTTATAACATCGGTTCCTTAAAGTATTCAAGACGATCCAAACTTTCAAGCAATACTCCGAGCATTACATGCTCGGGAAGTCGCATCATTTGGCCTAAAAAAATTTTCATTTTGTAAACGAGTTTCGACCTTCGAATTAAAAACTTATTTACGTGAGAATTGTTTCTCTCTTAGTTGTTGGATGAACTTCCGAACTTGTCAAACTTTTACGAGTTCTTTTTTAAATCCATTTCCATAAAGTGTTCAAGACGATCCATTCCTTTGAGTAATTTTTCGAACATTCCTTGCGAGGGAAATCGCATCATTTGGTCTAAATAGTTTTTCATTTTGTAAACATGTTTCGATCTTTGAATTAAAAACTTATTTACGTGGGAATTGTTTTCTCTTGGCTCTTGGATGAACTTTCGAACTTGTTGAACATTTACGACTTCTTTTATAGCTTCGGTTCCATGAAGTATTCAAGACGATCCAATCCTTCGAGCAATATTTCGAACATTATATGTATGGGAATTCGCGTCATTTGGTCTAAAGAGTTTGTCATTTTGTAAACAGGTTTTGGCCTTTGAATTAAAAACTTATTTACGTGAGAATCGTTTCTCTCTTGGTTCTTGGACGAAATTCTTAAATTAACAAACTTTTACGAGTTCTTTTATAGCTTCGGTTCATTAAAGTGTCCAAGACGATCCATTCCTTCGAGTAATTTTCCAAACATTCCATGCGAGGGAAATCGCATCATTTGGTGTAAATAGTTTTACATTTTGGAAACATGTTTTGATCTTTGAATTAAAAACATATTTACTTGAGAATTGTGCCTGTCTTTGTTATTGGACGAACTTCCAAACCTGTCCAACTTTTACGAGTTCTTTTATAACATCGGTTCCTTAAAGTATTCAAGACAATCCAAACTTCCAAGCAATACTCCGAGCATTACATGCTCGGGAAGTCGCATCATTTGGTCTAAAAAGTTTGTCATTTTGTAAACAAGTTTCGGCCTTCGAATTAAAAACTTATTTACGTGAGAATTGTTTCTCTCTTAGTTGTTAGATGAACTTCCGAACTTGTCAAACTTTTACGAGTTCTTTTTTAAATCCGGTTCCATAAAGTGTTCAAGATGATCCATTCCTTTGAGTAATTTTTCGAACATTCCTTGCGAGGGTAATCGCATCATTTGGTCTAAATAGTTTTTCATTTTGTAAACATGTTTTGATCTTTGAATTAAAAACTTATTTACGTGGGAATTGTTTTCTCTTGGCTCTTGGATGAACTTTCGAACTTGTCGAACTTTTACGACTTCTTTTATAGCTTCGATTCCATGAAGTATTCAAGACGATCCAATCCGTCGAGCAATATTTCGAACATTATATCTTTGGGAAGTCGCATCATTTCGTCTAAAAAGTTTGTCATTTTGTAAACAGGTTTTGGCCTTTGAATTAAAAACATATTTACGTGAGAATTGTTTCTTTCTTGGTTCTTGGACGTAATTCTGAAATTAACAAACTTTTGGGAGTTCTTTTATAGCTTCAGTTCATTAAAGTGTTCAAGACGATCCATTCCTTCGAGTAACTTTCCGAACATTCCTTGCGAGGGAAATCGCATCATTTGGTCTGAATAGTTTTTCATTTTGTAAACAAGTTTTGATCTTTGAATTAAAAACTTATTTACGTAAGAATTGTGTCTCTGTTGGGACTTGGATGAGACATTCGAACTTTTCGAACTTTTACGAGTTCTTTTATAACTTTGGTTTCTTATAGTATTCAAGTCGAACCAATCTTTTGAGAAATTTTTCAAACATTACATGCTCAGGAAGTCGATCATTTGGTCTAAAAAGTTTGTTGTTTTGTAAACAAGTTTTGGCCTTTGAATTAAAAACATATTTACGTGAGAATTGTTTCTTTCTTGGTTCTTGGACGTAATTCTGAAATTAACAAACTTTTACGAGTTCTTTTATAGCTTCAGTTCATTAAAGTGTTCAAGACGATCCATTCCTTCGAGTAACTTTTCGAACATTCCATGCGAGGGAAATCGCATCATTTGGTCTAAATAGTTTTTCATTTTGTAAACAAGTTTTGATCTTTGAATTAAAAACTTATTTACGTAAGAATTGTGTCTCTCTTGCGTCTTGGATGAACATCCGAACTTGTTGAACTTTTACGAGTTCTTTTATAACTTTGGTTTCTTATAGTATTCAAGTCGAACCAATCTTTTGAGAAATTTTTCAAACATTACATGCTCAGGAAGTCGATCATTTGGGCTAAAAAGTTTGTTGTTTTGTAAACAAGTTTTGGCCTTTGAATTAAAAACATATTTACGTGAGAATTGTTTCTTTCTTGGTTCTTGGACGTAATTCTGAAATTAACAAACTTTTACGAGTTCTTTTATAGCTTCAGTTCATTAAAGTGTTCAGGACGATCCATTCCTTCGAGTAATTTTTCGAACATTCCATGCGAGGGAAATCGCATCATTTGGTCTAAATAGTTTTTCATTTTGTAAACAAGTTTTGATCTTTGAATTGAAAACTTATTTACGTAAGAATTGTGTCTCTCTTGGGTCTTGGATGAACATCCGAACTTGTTGAACTTTTACGAGTTCTTTTATAACTTCGGTTTCTTAAAGTATTAAAGTCGATTCAATCCTTCGAGCAATTTTTCAAACATTACATGCTCGGGAAGTCGCATAATTTGGCCTAAAAAGTTTGTCATTTTGTAAACAAGTTTTGGCCTTTGAATTAAAAACTTATTTACGTGAGAATTGTTTCTCTCTTGGTTCCTTGACGAAATTCTGAAATTAACAAACTTTTACGAGTTCTTTTATAGCTTCAGTTCATTAAAGTGTTCAAGACGATCCATTCCTTCGAGTAATTTTCCGAACATTCCATGCGAGGGAAATCGCATCATTTGGTCTAAATAGTTTTTCATTTTGTAAACAAGTTTTGATCTTTGAATTAAAAACTTATTTACGTGAATTGTGTCTCTCTTGGGTCTTGGATGAACTTCCGAACTTGTTGAACTTTTACGAGTTCTTTTATAACTTCGGTTTCTTATAGTATTCAAGTCGATCCAATCCTTCGAGCAATTTTTCAAACATTACATGCTCGGGAAGTCGCATCATTTGGTCTAAAAAGTTTGTCATTTTGTAAACAAGTTTTGGCCTTTGAATTAAAAACTTATTTACGTGAGAATCGTTTCTCTCTTGGTTCTTGGACGAAATTCTTAAATTAACAAACTTTTACAAGTTCTTTTATAGCTTCAGTTCATTAAAGTGTCCAAGACGATCCATAGCAATACATCAT
>CM076907.1:25537906-25742906 GCA_039519145.1 Kokia cookei
CTTGGTCTTTCTCTGCCTGAGATTAGGCCACCAGGACCCGGAAAAGTGACGGCTGCTGTTGATGCTACCATTGTTTTGGATTGGTAAACTAGCAGATCCTTCGACATCAGCCTTTTTCCTTGTTCCGTTTTTAGAACTCCGAGTTTGATAATGGATAAGGATGTTGTAGCGTGGCCATTTCTGGACCATTCAGTTCATAACAACTAACAAATCAAATTATACAGGACATAACACAAAGGTGCCAAATTAAGAGTCTGATTGTATTTTATTTTTTTAGTAAAAATGAGTAAATTAATTCATGTATGTTAGATAAATGAGCAAATGAATTCTTTTTATGAGAAATTTCATCTATTTATACAATTAAAAACTATCATGGCTGACAGAATAACCAAATAATAACATATGGCATGTCACGTATACCTCATTCTGACGTATAAAGACCAATTTTTAATAGTTAAAATGAATGAAATTTTTGACAGAAGAAAAAATTTGCTTTTTGACTTAATGTATAGGGACTAATATAACCATTTTTTGAATAGAAAAGACAAAATACAACTCGACTTTTAATATAAGGGCTTCAATGGTACTTTTACTTGCCAAACACGGTAAAAAATCATACATACTTTGTTAGGATTTGTAATTTCATCATTGTACTTGTAAATTTCAAACTAATTGAATAAATAAAATTTTCGTATGATTAATTTATCATATATTTGTACGATTCTCATCCATGATTTCTGCATTAAGAGCCAAATGTATAAGCAAATATTCGTTCATTAATTATTTAAAAGTTTTAATTAATATCAAATTATCATAACTCTCATATTTAGAGTTATTTTAGTATAATTTTTATAACATTTTAGGAGAGAATTTCAACATTTGGGTTAGTTTGATTACATTTTATAGTTTTTTTCAGCTTAATTATATTTTATTTGTCTTTTTTATCATTTTAAAAGTTAACTCAGATTTATTTACTATTTTTCTCTCTACATTGTTGGTTTTGGATGAAGAATGGAAAGCTTGAAGCACACTCTTCAATTCGAAATTTCAAACAATAAATAGTTCACTCCATCACAATTCTATATTCAGTGAAGCGAAACAATTAAAACCCTAAAAATAAGAAAGACATGATTTAAGGGGAAAGGGGGAAAATAGTAGGATATCAACTTGGAGGCTAAGAAACAATTCTCTAACCAAAGGAAACTTCAACCTTGCAAAGACGAGAAGAAAAAGATATCTGAAGCATTCGATATCAGTTCAATAAGTATTTTTATCCATAGATTTTTTTTTTTACTTTCTCTCAATGCAAGTCTATTTTGAATTTCTTGTAATATTTTCTCAAATAAACATGAACTAAACTCTATTTTTTGTAACGATGATGAATCCTATTTTTAGTTAATTTATTTATTTTCTCTTCCATTGTTTCGATCTTTGTTAATTATTTTTTTAGTTTTATACTTATTTAATCTGCTTATCTAGCCACCAAATTGTATTAATGTGACAACCTTGATTTGTATTGGAAGAGAAGATTGATGTTTAGATTTAAACTGAATAGATTAGGATTAACTTCAGTAATGTCGATGAATGAATAAATTTGCAGCTAGGATAGAAATATACCTGATACCCTTATCAACTCAATCAATTTATTCGTAATAGCTTCACCCAACTTGACTAGTATAGGAATATAGCTAGTGGAGAAGAGAGATTAACTTAACTAGATACGGAAGGGTCTAGTTAATGCCATTGAATTATGGGTTAGTAATTACATAGGTTGAACAATTGAATGAGAGATCACTAATTAACTAAAATAAGTGAAGTTAGAGTTCCAAGATCTTAAAATTGATTGAGAAACTTATACAATTTCATTGTTTTTTTTATAGAAGTTAGAGATCACTCTTTATTTTTATTGCATAAATGGTAATGTTTGTCGATATTTTTGGTATTTTTTGTTTAGATCTTATGAATAGCTAAATCACTTTGTAGCTAATGGTATGAGGAAGCTTGTGAATTGGTTTTAATTATCGTGGTTGAATATGAATGCAAAGTGCTTGTTAATTGGGGTAGGTCCGACCTTAGGGTAATTTGAGAGTGCGACTGTCTAGGATTCAAGGTTAGAGGAATTTAATTTTTTTTTTAGCTTTTAACGTGAAATTATTTTTTCAGTTTTTTAAGTTTTTTAATCGATGCTTCATTGTGAACAAGAAAAAAAAAAGAAAAGGGCTCAATTTTTTAAAATTTATTACTAGTATATATTTTTATTTTATTATATATATTTTTTAAAAAAAAGTCTTAATTTATTGTTTCGTCTAAGGTTTAAAAATATTAAAAATGAGCCTAAATTGGGGTATTATATTACTTACTATTGACAACCCCAATTAAGAGTATTTTTAAGAAAGATTGTAAGTGATAACTCTTATTAGAACAACCTAATTACACATCAAGTATTGATATCGAGAGAGTTGGTGTAGGCTAGCCCAAGAGCACGAAAGCTAGAGGTTATAGTTGATTGTTGCACTTAATGTTTACCGAGAGAGAAATTTGATGTAATGGTAGCATTGTTTCATGTCATTTAAGCCATTGTCTTTATTTATTAGTTAAGATTTAGTTTAGCTCTTAGCTCTTTATGTGCCCAGAGTCAATAATCTTTACTCAATTCTGTTGGTAATTGTAGGTTGATTGCTTACCAGTGCTTCTCTTTAATAGCTTCACTTTTGTTAAAACTAACGTCGATAATGACAATATAGAATGATCGTAAAAGAATAAGAAAAAAAAAAAACATAAATTTTATATGAAAATCTTTTCGAGAAAAAAAATACCACGGGTAAAAGAGAGAAAATTCATTAATGTTAAATTCGAATGATACGAGAAAAGTTTCAACTGCATCTATTTAAAAGTTAAAAAACTTATTCTAATCAATATAAAATAGAAGTAGTGTAATAAGGTTGAAAAATCTTATTCTAATTCATGTCAAATAAAAAAAGTGTAATTATATACATATTCTATTTGTGTGGTATGGTCCGTACATAAACCTTCTAATTTTATCACTGTATTTTTTAATAAGAATTCGAGTCACACAAATTTAACAAATTCTTATAGGACATTCAATTCTATGGGTTCAATCTTCGGAATACTCCCAAACAAGCATTTTGTTGTATTTATAACTACGGAAGAATAACTTACACTTTGACCACTCTTCCTCTCTTGCTACTATCCCAGTTTGCCGCCTCCAACCAGAGAAACTTGCATTACCCGCCTCTAAGTACAAATGCTCTCCTGTTATAACCCAAGAAAATTTCCATCCGCAACAACACAATTGTTATACTTTCTTTTTATTTTCTTTAAAAAAAAACTTAGTGCAACCACTTATTAAAAGCATTTATTAAAATACCCACTGCTATGTGGTCATTGAATCTAGTGTACATATATATAATATTTTATTTACATAAGGATATTACAAGCTTTTCCGTTCTCCATCCTAGTGCCTGTTTTTTTAGTTATAGAAGAAAGATAGAAGAAAAAGTCATTGACAACAAAAATTCAACGGACATGGATGGCCGGAGTAGTTATGTTCTGTTTCTTGTTTCAGTTTTCATCTTCAGTGTAGCAGGGCGTCGAGGACTGGGGAAGCGTATAGCAACAATTCATGTTACCAATTCCATGCCGAGAGAGTTGCAGCCTATCCAACTTAGCTGCAATTCCAGGTATAAATATCATGGGATGCACCAGCTTCATGTGGCGGATGACTATCAATTTGGGGTTGAAGAAAAAGCCTTACATTTCTGTGAAGCCATATCGGGAAAGCAAATAGCATCGTGGCATGCTTATCAGCCTCGTAGAGATTGGAAACACAAGGCAGTTTTCTGGCGGGTGAAGGAGAACGGATTCTTTCTAAGTTGGGATAACTCTAGCTGGGTTAGAAAATCTGTATGGCAAACTGAGTAAAATTTAGTTAGGGACTGAATTTGATTGCATGCAATTAATTCCTTTCTGGTCTTTGTTCAGAATAATGTTGTTTTAACTCTGGTACATTACATAATGAATTGTTATCTACTATTGCTTCTGATAAAAACAAATCATTATGGGGAAAATGATTCCTTAAATTTTCCGATTCCATTGAAGTACCTGAGCAATGCTATGTTATTTAACTGGCCTTACTTAATGATCTTCATTGCTACAGCATTCCAAGTTCTTGGATTAAAGTGTTAAACATATCATGGAGGCCTAACAAGAACACACTTGAAACGGTGAATGCTCTGACCATCAAACTAACACACAAGATTTAATTAATTTACTTTTATTTAAAGTATAAAAAATAATTTACTATTTTTAAATAAAATAGATAAAATACACTTTGGTTTTCATAATAATTTTAGGGATTAAAGTTATATTAACGTCTAGGGAAATCATTGATTTGATTGACAATAGTGGCATGAGTTATGTGAAATTCTTACCCATTCAAGTTAGGTGAAATGGCATGCATGTGAAGCTTATAAATTTCTTATCTGCCTTCAAAAATCCGATAGCCTCGGATTTCTTTGGCCTAAGACTTCAATTCTTCCCATTTAATTGGTTTTCTTGGTGCCAGGTGAACCAGGGAAAATGCAGAAAAAATCCTGTGAGAGTTTACTAGGATAAGCTTGGGTAATGCGGGAAAAGTGAATATATAGGCGAAACAATCCCCTGCCCCTGAACTTTGACTCCAATGGCGGATTTTAAATTTTTTTTGTCGGAATTAAATTATATATTTTTATTATAGTAAAAAAATATAATTTTATTATTTTAATAGTTTATATTTTTTATAATTTTTGAAAGATTAAATTAAATTTTTATCATTTGTGAGGGTAAATTGTGATTTTATTATTATTAATTTAAAATTTAAAAAATTATAAAAAACTTAAATTAAAAATTTACCATTTTAAAGCTCCGCCATTGTCTTCCTCCTAACAAATTTACGACACTGTTTTGTGTTTTTTTCTCATTATTTATAAAATAAAAATGTTTTTCTTTAACTATTGGATAAAATTGTAAATCATTTTTCAAATTATATATTGATTAGAAAAACATTAAAATTAATAGAATATAAAAAAATAATGCTTATAGAATTGGAAAATAAATAGAATTAAAGATTGAACTAAGTCTATTTTCGTCAGGTTGATTATTAGAGAAAAAAAAAATACTGAATTTGAAAATTGAAAAATGAGGCGTAACTGTTGTTTCTTTTATAAAATAAAAATGTTTTTTTTTTTTCTATGGTTTAAAATTTTAAACCATGAACCATATATGATGGTTGAATAGTTAAGAGTATTTGTCGCTTCAAATGTAGCTCGAGTTTGAATCACGTTAATCGCGTTTTTATTCGAGATTTACTTTGTTATTATAATTCACCAAAAAAAATTAAACAATTTTTTATAAAAATTTTTTTAGCTCTTTCTTCAAGTTATATATTAATTGTAAAAGACTTAAAGTTAATATAAAATAAAAAATATTAAAAACTAAATTAATTTATCATCATGAAAATTTAAAAATAGTCCATAATTTCCTTATATTAGTTTAGTAGGTTGAATTTTGATAAATTGGTTTTATTTTAATTATTGGACTGGATAAATCATAAACAGAAACTAAAAACCCTAAGGGCGGCCCAAAGGCAAATAGAAAACGACCTCAGCCCACTAAACACAATAAAACAAAATCCCAAACTAAACAAAAACCTATCCAATCAAAATTGGTAGCTGGCACCCATCAGTAATCCTCTTTATCGCCCATTGTTGTTGGTTCTAGATACCCAAAAGTAGTAGTTTCCAAAAAGCAAAAAAAAAAAAAAAACCATCTTTGCTACCTATTCCTCCTCCAGGCCAAACTTCATGCAACTTCCTCAATTTGGGTTTCTTTGCCTTCTCCTATCCATTGCACGTCGGACAAAAACTGGCACTTCTCCTTCAAGGTAAATCTCCTCCCCCTTTTTCATACTTTCGGTTGCTAGAGTATGGGCAAGGGAGTTTGTTGCTTTAGGGGTATATTGAAAGACTATCCTTTAAAAGTAATCTCTATATTTATAGATATCTCTAATAATGGCCCTGATTTTTGATTTATCTCAGTTTACTGACTTACATTTCTTTATTGTTGTCATTGAATCACCTTCTATTATCACCAATTCGAGATCCAGGTGTAGCCCTAACAGGATTGCCTGAAAGCATGCGTGAGCCTCCGCAGCAAACTTTGATGAAATCGCCTTGTGTAGGACCACTTTCAAAACCAAAATCTCACCTGAAGAGTTCCCAGCCACCACCCCAGGTCCAGATCTGGCCTGGTGTAAATCAAAAGCTCCATCAAAATTAATCTTGATGCTTTTGCTGATTGGGGGTCTCCACTTCTCCTGTCCAATAGATTTGGTATGTTTCTCCTCTACCAATCCATTCAAACTCACAAATGTACTTTGTTATCCAATCTGAAATTTCCTTACCAGAGGATTTTTTCCCTTCATGCACGAGTAGATTCCTGTTTGTCCAGACTACCCAGAGGCCACATCAGAACAACGGACACTGCTCGCAGGTGCTATTTTTAAAAACCCAAGTAAATCACTCCCAACTATTTAGATTTGTATTATATAAAATCCAGGATAAGTTTAAATTGACCCATACCTTAATTGTTGTAGGACAATCCCAAAAAATAATGTCAGTATTCTCCACTGCTCCACGACACTTGGTGTAACCCCTTAAACCGGGCCTAAACGTTATGATCCAATCTAAGCGATCACATGGACTACAAAAATTGACAAAACATGAGTTAAGAATAAACAGACTTAGTTTTGAAAACTCGTGCTTAAAATTTCCTTGGAATACGATGGTTTTAAAAACATAATTTGAGAAGATATCTTATTTATCAGTAAAACATTGAGATTGATTTTTAAAGAAATTCAATTTTAATCAAACAAGTTTGCGAAAGCGGATTTTTTTTAAGAAATCATCAAAGCAAAGTATCCATATTAAAATCCATGCAAAACGTTGAATTGTCCATAGTTTCTAAAATAAAATCACCCATGCCACAGTTCAATAATAAACCACAAAATAAAGTCTACAATAATAATTAAATCCACGAAAATCCAAAATCATAAAATTGTCCGTAACTATAAAACCCATTTATTTTCGGGAGCTTCTTTGATATCCAAATTCGAGTCCTACTCACAAAGGCTATCTGAAACACATAAGTAACGCGGGTGAGCTTTTTGAAGGCTCAGTGTGAGATCATCACAATATACACTTATATTTGCACGCATTTCAACATACATGTAATAATTGCAATATAATCATATATCATCAAGAACAAGGAATTTATCACTGATGACTATGCATGAACATATCAATGCACATTTAAAATCGATGAACGTTTTATAAAAAATTTTACCCATCTCCACTACACACAAAAATCGAGTTCCCTAGAACTTGTCCATCCAAAACACCATTTGTGGACATGCCACCATTGATTTGCATATAAATTGCCATTGATTTGCATATAAATTACCACTGATAACATTGATGTGGACAAGCCACCATTAATTTGTAAATATATCGCCACTGCGTCCACCTTTAACATATTCTCACCCATGCATGTGATATGGCGATTTCACTTATAACGCATATAGATAACTTATACACTTGTGCATGTAAACATGCTCATATATTCACTTTTAACATGTATAACATGTTTTTTCACGTTAGATCATAGATCTTGATTTTTTACACATACATATACACATATATTACACATACTTAGATAATCACATATAACAAATGAGCCATATATCACATATCATGAGCATGAGATCTACACATATAACATAATCACAAACATAAACACATCACTTATCATGTGTATCATAGATCCACTCGGTTAGAAACACTTACTTGATATTCATCTTGATGAGCTATACAATTCTTCATAATTATTTAATGTTTTCATATTTCAATATAATTAAAATATATTAATAATAAAATATCAAATTCACACAAACAATTGGTATCGATCTCGCACCTTAAGTTGTAGATTGGATTCAACTCGTAAGATGATCTATCACATAAACATCGTTTTAGTTAGGATCTTTTAAAGTATTATTGTTACTAACGAAATCGATCACTAATAATCTTACCAACAGTTACCCCTCGATCTAAGACTTTTGAAAGGAGTATTTTCGAAATGAAGTTAGGGGTCTCCCTTATGCTCGTTGTTTGGTTCTTCAAAGTGATACAAGATAGTATTAGTACGTAAATAAATAACAACAATAATAATATAACACTATGCCTCATGGCACTTCACCATTTGACCATGCCAAGGAAATCTTAAGGGAAGGATTTTTATGTCCTCAAACGATCATAACTTATGCTTGATTAATTTTGAATAGGACGATGAGTTGAGAAGGAGCGATTTCAGAACATCGAGCGATCTAAAAAATGTTATAAAAATAAAAGAATAACTTGATTAAGCCAAAATAAGAATCGACACAAGAAGAAAAAAAGAAAAAGAAAAAGAAAAAGAGGATTTTTGGTTATCAACAACGACGACGTTGGTAGCTCAACGACGGTCTGATGGTGGTTGATCGATGGTAGGTGAGTGGCGATTCGATAGTGGCTGGAGCTAAGAGATTCGATAAAGTAGAGAAAAAAAAGAAAGGAGTTGAAGAAGAAAATAGAACAAAATAGAGGAGGATAACTTGCGGTGGTGCACAGTGATGACAACGATGGTGACGGGAGGAGGGAAGTGAGATGAGAGGAGGTGCGCCAGTCACAAAGGGTGGTGATCGATGGAAGATGGTGGTCACAATGGAGGAAGAAAAAGATGATAAAAGAGGAGTGGTGGTGGTTTGCAAAAACGGAGAGAAATGTGATAAAGAAATAAAAATGGAAGAAATGTGTGAGAGAGGAGGTGTGGACGAAAAAAGTAAGGAGGAGGATTTGGTCAACTGTAACTAGGTTCAATGTAACAAGTAAAGTGGCAATATGTATGGTTAAGGCAAAGGAGGGGGACATGAAGCAAAAAAGGGATCATGTACCCCCTAACTATGGTAACTTTGACATATAATTGAGGAAACAAATTCTCCTCTTTATGATGACAAAGGTGGTCGACCATGCATATTAAAGAAGGGGAAAAATTGTTAAAAAAATTAAATTAAAAGTGTGAACAAATAAGTTTGAAACTTGGACCACTAGGATAGTTAATTAGCTACCAAGCAACTTAACCATTAATTCCCTTATGTCAATTCTTGCGCACTTAATTTAAAACATAGGAGTTGACAGTTTCACTATTGCTTAAAAAATTAAAAGTGGAATGTGACACCTGGGGCACATTACATCTACTGCTACTCTTCTGTTGCTTAGATTAACTAGAGTAGGACTAAAGTTGCATGAGATCTTCCATGTTGTAATTTTGATTTTTGGAAGGAGTTGTAAATTCCATAATTTTTTGTAAAACTCTCTAAGGTTGATTTGTATAAAGTTAACATTAGGCAATAGGGTACCTTCTTGTAATAGTTTGTAGGTGCTTCGTACGATGAACTCTCCGAAAGACTCACTTCTTCAAACTTGCATGTCTTCGTGGGTTTCCCTTGCCAATGGAATATGCATAATTTTGTTCACAACATGCTCCAAGAAGGTACTGTAAATGAGATGCGCTCTCCATTCTCTACAATATGCATTAATTAGATCTGAAACGAATCTTACCCCATCATTACTAATGCTATTATTTAATTTGTAACCTGCATACCCCGATAACCACAAATCTTTCTGTATAGAGATTTTCTCACTTGACAATCGTCCAACACAACTCACTCTGTAAGAGTCCCCTCACAACCCACAAGCTCTTTCGAGTATACGAAGGTAGACTCTCAAAACTTGCATTTAAGAAATAATAATTTGAGAAATATTTAGCTTTTAAAACATGAGCTGACAAAGAAATTGGATAATTAATAATACACCAACCCTGTTTTGTTAACAAGGAAACATTGAATTTTGAAAGACTTTGAAAACCCAGACCCTTATTTTTTTAGCTTGCACAAATGATCCTAACTACACAAGTGGATACCTTTCCTACCATGTTTTTTTTTCCACCAAAATTTAGCCATAATGCTTTCCAATTCACCAAAAAGAGTCTTTGGAAGCAGAAAGCACGCCATTGAATATGTAGGAATAGCCTGTAAGATAGCCTTGATAAAGACCTCTTTTCCTCATTGAGACAGAAATCTCAAACTCCAGCTTTCAATCCTTTTCTTAAATATATCCTTAAGAATCTAGAAGGATGTCTTCTTATTCCTCCACACCATATTAGGTAGCCCAAGGTACCTTTCAGGATCATTCAAATATCTCACCCCTAAAATGCTAGATACAAGTCACTTATCCCTTTTAGAGGTATTATAACTATAAAAAAAATTTGATTTATCATAATTAACATATTGTCCAGACCACCTGTCATACTCCTTTAAAATTGATTTCAAAGTTATGCCCCTCTAACACTTGCTTCTCCAAAGAGAATGTAATCATCAGCAAATAACAAATGTGAAATTTATGGACCACTTCTATTTACCTTAGCCCCTCTTATCAACCCGTCTCTTATTGCAAACCTCATAAGGGTTGATAGCCCATCGTTAGAATCCAAGAAGCGAAACGGGCTCAAAATATCACCTTGTCTAATTCCCCTAGTAGGTTTAAAAACCTCCTCAGTTTTCCCATTTACTATAGCTGAATATGAGACAGAAGTGACGCATTTCATAATGGTCGAACCCATGTTGAATCAAACCCTATACGTATCACCTTCTCCCGAAGAAATTATCGTTCAACTCTAACATAAGCTTTTCTCATATCAAGTTCAACTGCCATAAACCCATTTTCCCCACCCTCTTCCGTCAAAATGTATGCAAAATTTTGTAAGCTAACAAGATATTGTCTAAATCAATCTCCACAAAACAAAAGCGCTTTGGACACTATCAATAAACACATATAGAATTTCTTTGACACGATTTACTATCATCTTTGCTACTAATTTATAAAGAACATTGCATAAGCTAATAGGCCTAAAATTCTCTAGATTCGTAGGGTGGAAGATTTTAGGAATTAGCACAATATTGGTAAACATTCAGCGAGTCAAAATCCATACCTTCATTTAGGATGCCCAAACAAAAAGACGAGATATCACTACCAATTATATGCTAGCATTTTTGAAAGAACAAAGCTGGAAATCCATCTTCCCCAAATGTTTTGGTAGGACCTATCTCTTTTAATGCTGACCACACTTCTTCTTCTGTATATTTTGATGTTAACCTCAAATTTTCATCAATTGTGACGCACCTCTCTATACTAGACAAAATATGATCAGAATCCTCAACACCAGCTAAAGAGACTAACTTTTGAAAATAGTTCTGACCAATTTCCTCAAATTTTCCCTCGCCACTAGTTCACCACCCATCCTCGTATTTCAGACTCCATATGGAATTCCTATGCCTACGATAAGATACATGATTATGAAAAAAAGCTATGTTTTTATCCCCCAACTTTAACCAATTTACATGAGCTCATTGTTCCTAATACATTTCATCCTTCTCGATCTCAAGATTCAACAGAACCTTTGTATCAATAAACTCAGCAAGATTCTCATCATCTCTCTCTTTTTGCATCATCTCTTCCAGTTTTTTGTCCAATTCTTCTTGAGACCCTCCCTATTTCTTCTGACCCACCCAGCCTATTTCACTAAACCTTTTTTTAAGATTTTCAATTTATTCAAGAAATCTCTTGTTGAGGACATCCATAAATTCTTCACCTCTTCTTCAAAAGACTCTAAAACCCACCATGCCTCAAAGCGAAATCTCCTTCTTTCTGAACTATTTTTGTCTTGTTCTATTCAAATAAGAAATGGACAATGATTAGAAAAAGAATGTGGGAGATGCTTAATCAACGCACTAGAGAACATATTCATCCAATCGCCATTCACCACTCCTCTTTAGTCACTCTTTGATGTTTGTTTTCGATGAATTCCCTCTCACCCATGTAAACCAAGCCTTAGAGTAACCCACATCCATTAATTGACAATCCTCCAAAATACCTCTAAAGGTCTCTATTCTCTTTTCATTTCTTGGCATCCTCCTAGCTTTTCAAAAGCATACATGATCTCATTAAAGTCACCACATACTAACTAAAGAAGCTCTTGAACACGACCTAAATTCCTTAGTAAGTTCCACGAATCATCTTTGTTGCGCGCATATGGAGTCCCATAAAATCCTTTAAGACTCCACTGTTTCCCACATCACTTTCCAAAATCTTGACGTTAATATGCGTACTAGAATAACTTCTAGATTAATTGTAACATCTCCTTTCCATGCCAAATAAAGACCTCCTCTCGAACCATCAGTTGAGACATCAATATCATTTAACAAACCACACCTTCTCCCCACTCTTTCCATCCGTACTTTATTTAACTTAGTCTTCATAAAGAAGACTCCTTGGGGATTATACATCTTCAGCATATGTCAAAGTCTTCTAACAGTCCATAGACTCCCCAAGCCACGGACGTTCCAACTTCTTATTTTTATTATGACTAGTCGGCTTGCCCTTGGTAATCGCTGATAAAAAGTGGTTACTTCCCAACACTCTCTTGTTCCTAACTACTAGTGATCTCAATTCCTCCCCATCATTAAAGTTGTTGCTATCCCTTTCGGGTATCTTCTTCCCATCTCCTCCCTTTTATCACACAATATTTCGAATCATAATCCATTCCTGACTGCCTCTGCATTTTCAATGAATCCCCATCCAAACGAGATGCTAGTCTTAAATCCCCTTCCAGATTCACTCCCAACAAAGGATCAACGCAAAACCCAAAATCTCTTCTATCCCCCACCTCAACTTCATCTTCTTGAGTCGTACCTTCCAAAATTACTTCCCCTTTTCACCCTTTCTCCCTCCTCTCGTAGCCATACACTACTCATTGCAAGATCTCTTCTAGATTGAGCTTTTAGTGATAGATCCCAACCCATCTTAGCTATTTCAAACCTTTCGCCATTTTAGCCTAAAAAAAATCATTATGTCTCAACCGTTCATAGGAGAAGCAAAACAAAGTCAATTGTTCATATTTAAAACTAACATAAGAGCAGTTCCTAGGCGAAAACATGACCTTCTTCTTCTTCTTTTCAAAGGATGTCTCACATCTAATTGAACCATTATATGCATATAATTTTGTAACCCCTTCCCTAAATTTATGCCATCATACTCCATAAATTTCTCAAGGAATCACTTATTTACCTTGCCAAAGTCTCAGAAAAAAATCCCGGCGGCACATAATGGATTTGTGCCCAAAAATTCAACAAGATTAATGGAACCTTCATCCGGTCATCACCTTTCATCAAGTGATGTAACATTAAAAGGTGGTTATTAAAAATCTACGAAGACCCCTTTAATACCCTCTCCAAATCCATTTTATGAAAGAATTTAAACAGAAACATTTGCTCCCCTAGATTCAAGATTTGGACCCCTCGAACAGGATGTCATAGATTCGCCAACATACTCATCATCGCTGAATAGTGTATAACAATTTTTGTCAGAAAGCATCCTACCAAACAAAACTCATTTTCCTCAGTTGCAAAATCATGATCCTTCTGCGCCTATAGGATTTCTTCTTCCTCATAATCCAACGGTAACCTAGTGAATTCCTTTTCCATGATTGAGGTTCCTTAAAGAGCAATCAAAACCCGAGAATAGGACGAAAGAAAAAAAATAGTCCAATAAAGCGCCATCACAAAAACTAAAAGAAACGCAAACAAAACCTAAAAACCCAAGATCTTGCTAGAAACAGCAACATAGGCGTACTAGGGTAGCAAAAATTATTCTTTGATAAATTGATTCTTAAATTAAATTTACAATATTAAATCAAACAACTAATTTTTTTTTATTGATTAAAATGTTGTTTGATAAATTGAAATTTTAATTGCTGAAAAATTCAGTACTAAATTTAAGTTATAAAATATTTTGATGTATTAGTCAAAATTAATTAAGAATTGTAATTAGATTGTTTGATAAATAATATTTTAAATGTTATAAAGATAAAATGTTAAAAGAATAAAAAAATTGAAAAAAATTCCACATTGTTATAAAATAAAAAGACAGAGAGTAAATAACAAAGAGAATAAGAGAATGAGAGAGCGTATTTTATTGATCAATCGAAGTGTATACAATGTTTCTCCAAAGTCTCTATTTATAGACATAAGAAGTATAAATGAAGTAGAGATCTATTTCTAATAACTATTAGATTTTAAGGTATACTAAACCTTATCTTGATCTTGATGTTGATGGACATCCATTTAATAAGATATTCATAACACTCCCCCTTGGATGTCCATTTGTAGATATGTGCCTCGTTAAAACCTTATTAGGAAAAACCCTATGCGATAAAAAAACCTAACGAAGGAAAAAGAGTACACAATCTTCTATTACAAGCTGCCTCGTTAAAAACCTTTACCAGAAAAACCCAATGGGACAAAACTTCGGTTAAAGGAAAACAATACAACTTGTTTTAGACTCCCCCTAATGGTAACATTACATTACATCTTTGAGTCGACGTATTCCAATCTTGTGTAGTAGTCTTTCAAATGTTGAAGTGGGCAATGCCTTAGTGAAAAGATCTAATAAATTGTCACTAGAACGAATTTGTTGAACATTTATATCACCTTTTTTTTCTCAAGATCATGAGTGAAAAATAATTTTGGTGAAATATGTTTCGTTCTGTCACCTTTGATGTAACCACCCTTCAATTGAGCTATACATGCTGCGTTATCTTCGTATAAGATAGTTGGCATCTTTTCCTGGAAAGGCTAATTACATATCTTTTGGATATGTTGGGTCAAAAATCTTAACCAAACACATTCTAGACTCGCCTCATGCATTGCAATTGTTTATGCATGATTTGAAGAAGCGGCAGCTAATGTTTGCTTTGTTGAACGCCATGATATGACAGTACCCCCACATGTAAATAAATATCCTGTTTGGGATCGACCTTTATGTGGATCTGATAGGTATCCAGCATCAGCATAACCGGTTAATAGGGATTTTGAATCACCTGAATAAAATAATCCCATATCAATGGTCCCTCTGAGATATCTAAATACATGTTTAATTTCATTCCAATGTCTACGTGTTGGAGAAGAACTAAATCTTGCTAACAAGTTTACAGCGAAAGCTCTATCAGGACTTGTGTTGTTTGCAAGATACATTAATGCCCTTATGACACTCAGATATGGCACTTCAGGACCAAGAAACTCTTCATCATTTTTACAAGAACTCTAATTCTGATGACTACTAGAATTTAAAGTTCATCCAAACTCATTTTGATCTTGATGGACATCCACTTAATAAGATATTCATAACACTTCCCTTGGATGTCCATTAGTGGATAACATGTCTCGTTAAAACCTTTACTAAGATAAAAATCCTGTTGAAAAAAAAATTTCCTAGTTAAGGAAAAAGAGTACACATATCTATAATATGCATAACATGTTGCCTTATTAAAAACCTTACCAGAAAAAACCAATGGGACAAAACCTCGGTTAAGGGAAAAAGAGTACAATGCATATTTACTCCCCCTCATAAAAACATCACATAAAATCTCATATTTACATATTCAATCTTGAATACTAGTATTTCAAATGACTATTTGAATGTATTTACTAAACATTTATATCATCATTCTTTTGAAAGTCATGAAAGGGAAAATTTGGGGAAATATATTTTGATCTCTTCAAGAGTTTCAACAGACTTTAATCATGATTCTTTTATAAAAACCCAAATAGGTATTTTGGATCATTGTATAATCCTCCTTCAACTATTATTGACTAAATCAAATTTACCACATGTTCAATTATTTCAATTCATATAAATGAACAATTTTTCGAAAATTTCAATATCTTTCTGGCATTCCAAATCCTTCAAGGATTTTAATATAAACTTTACTATATAGTGATTCATAAAAGGTTGTAACAATAACCATGAGACGTAAGTGTGATCTGCCATTTTAATAATATATCTAAAGGTTATTGCATCCACCATAATAGAATATCATATCTTCTCATAATCAACGCCAGGACTTAGCAAAAAACTTCATATTTTTATTTTACATTTGCAAAACTACTTCATTTGTACTCTTACTGGCTTTATACCTTTAGATATTTGGACTGTTGATCCAAAAACTCCACGAATTTAATTGTATTTGAATTGCGTCTTATTTTCACTTTGTAATCTTCAGTTTCAGGTACCTGAATCTCTTCTGAAATTTTACTTATTAGTTATGTCTTAGGTCTCTTTTGGAGCACCCGCCTTCACTATATGACATCTAGATTTTTTCCTTTTATGAAAATTTCCTTATTTGGAACTTTAATGAGTTATCCTTGTTGAACCTTTGTTTCAAATAACTCTCCCCTTTAACTCATTACAAGTTATTAGTTCTCTCCCCTTAATTTCGGGAAAACTATCAAATCAAAATAATAATCACAATCATGTCATAATTGAATCTCCAATACATTTAATATATCATAATAAAAGGAGGCCCATAATTAATATATATTTCCAACTTTCTTTGAAGATTCACTCATGTTTATGCATTGTGGTGGAGCAATTGGAGTATATACGCACATACAAAAATTCAAAGATGAGAAATATTTAGCTTTTAACCCAAAATCAATTGCAATGGGGAGTATTTAAAACTTATTGGCTTGATGTGTACAACACGTAAATCAACATAATCCCATGTTGAAAGAGAAAGTTCAGTTCTCATAAGTAATAATCAGAGGTGATCAATCAATAATTTCTTTAAACCATTATGCGCATGAATAACAAACTTTTACCAAAGTATTTCAAACTCAATCAATAAAAGACTGAGATATAAACTCATCAATATTAGCAAGATGAATTGTCTTAATTGTATGATCTGAAATTAATTATTCAAACAATTTTGCAAACGACAAGTTGCAATATGATAAAACATATGTATTTATTTTGTAGATGCATCTACCAAAATCATATAATATCAAAACCATCCACATGGTGGATTAATGGGCCCATATTTATTTCAGAAATGCAAGACATTAAATCTCAACTTTAGCTAGTGAGTTTTTAACAACCAATTTTCATTGAGAACAACCAACAGATGAAAATTCTTTAAATTAAAGAATCTTCTGGTTTTTTAATAAATGTCCATATAAATTCTCGCATCATATATGATCCAGAATGGTCTAACTGGTCATGCCAAGTAGTAAACATATCTGTACCAGTAAACTTCTGGTTTAATTTAACATACGTTTCAATTTGAATTAAATCGTAGCAAATTGATAAATTTACCATCATTCCTTTCACTTTGTATCCACATACAAGTACCATTATGACATTTACTACTGGAAATGTCTAAATCAATATGAAGTTTATAATGACACTAAGTCTTGTAATATAATTTCCAAAAAATTATATGCAATATTCGCTTCAGGGAATGTGCCAAAATCTTCAAATGCAAGACATTTATTAATAGCAAACTTTGAGAGTGGATCTTATTTTCCAACTGTACAACAGATACATAACCAATGACCTTTTATACATAAGCAGTCTCTCTTCTTAAAGAGTTCTTGAAAATTTTTGGTATTTTCTTACTTTCTTCGTTTTTCTACTTTGGTGGCGAGAAAAATTATCACGATCATCCCCCATGACTATTATTATAGTCCAATTTACTACATCCATGTCAAAGATTATATCCTTTGAATTTATCACATAATGTTACATTCTCTTCAGGGAATGGTTAGGTTTTGTGATTAAAAACTTTTGTTCAATCATAAGTAATTTTTTTTCATGATATTGCTATTATAAGAGCACATTCGAATCATGAAAAACTAAATAAGTTCTCTCCTGTAAGGTTCTCATCAATAATATTTTTCCAAGTACTTTTAATTGAGAACTTATTTTGAATACTGTAAAGTTATACTCACAGTTTTAAAAACTTGCAACTTCAGGTGTATCCAACCATAACGAGCTTTAGATAAAATTACCATATTCTATTGCTCATATTTTTCTTCCACAATCTAAGTAGATATTTCACAATCAAATATTTTGACTTCAACCCCTTAATGAGGATAATGATAAAAGAATATCACAAGGATAATCACAATCAATTCAATATAAATCAATAACCCAATCCTCTTTTGATTCATATGAAATATAATATTTTCCTCATTCGAATATGAGATCCATCATTAATATCTTTTAAAACTAATGGATTAACCATCACAATATATTAATATATTAGCTTTTGGAGCTTTTGATCAATTTTGTACTACCAAATATTGGAATAATATTGGTTTGTTTCAATACAAAATAAAATAAATATTTTCTATCTGTAATGATAGAATTCATTACTACATTCTCATATCCTTCCTCAAAGAATATTAACCCAAACAAAATATTTGGGCATACACCACATATGTGGCTAAAAACCTTTCATATCACATTGATAACATAAGTTATCTTTGCCCTTCGAAGAGTTTCTTGAGAACCCTCATTGTTCTCTTATTCATCACTATGTTCCCACTTTTAGTGACCCATTATTATATCTTTTATTTTCTTTATGTTTGCATTCACTTCTGGGAATGCAACAAATATAGTAGGACAAACTTATAAATGTCCCGCTAGATTATTTATTCCATAATCACCATTGCAAACATGCATGTATATCAAATCAAAATCTATCTATTCATGTTGTCATGATTAGTCTCAAATTATAATAAACATTATATAATGAATAAATCATAGAAAAATATACCTGAATATCTTTAACATCATCGTTATCATCATGGCTATTATCATGAGCACTGAGTAGTTAAAGGCTCTAATGATTACCCATAGTGCGTCGGTCTCAATTGACGACTGAAAAAAAATAATTAAAAGAGAATCGTGTTGATAACGTGTTATAAAATAAAGAGATAGAGAGTAAATAACAAAGAGAATAAGAGAATGAGAGAGCGTATTTTATTGATCAATCGAAGTGTATACAATGTTTCTCCAAAGTCTCTATTTATAGACATAAGAAGTATAAAGGAATTAGAGATCTATTTCTAATAACTATTAGATTTTAAGGTATACCAAACCTTATCTTGATCTTGATGTTGATGGACATCCATTTAATAAGATATTCATAACACTCCCCCTTGGATGTCCATTTGTAGATATGTGCCTCGTTAAAACCTTATTAGGAAAAACCCTATGGGATAAAAAAACCTAATGAAGGAAAAAGAGTACACAATCTTTTATTACAAGCTGCTTCGTTAAAAACCTTTACCAGAAAAACCCAATGGGACAAAACCTCGGTTAAAGGAAAACAGTACAACTTGTTTTAGACTCCCCCTAATGGTAACATTACATTACATCTTTGGGTCGACGTATTGAATGACTCCCCCTAATGGTAACATTACATTACATCTTTGAGTCAACGTATTCAATCTTGTGTAGTAGTCTTTCAAATGTTGAAGTGGGCAATGCCTTAGTGAAAAGATCTGCTAAATTGTCACTAGAACGAATTTGTTGAACATTTATATCACCTTTTTTTCTCAAGATCATGAGTGAAGAATAATTTTGGTGAAATATGTTTCGTTCTGTCACCTTTGATGTAACCACCCTTCAATTGAGCTATACATGCTGCGTTATCTTCGTATAAGATAGTTGGCATCTTTTCCTGTAAAGGCAAATTACATATCTTCTGGATATGTTGGGTTAATAATCTTAACCAAACACATTCTAGACTCGCCTCATGCATTGCAATTATTTCTGCATGATTTGAAGAAGCGGCAGCTAATGTTTGCTTTGTTGAACGCCATGATATGGCAATACCCCCACATGTAAATAAATATCCTATTTTGGATCTACCTTTATGTGTATCTGATAGGTATCCAGCATCAGCATAACCGATTAATAGGGATTTTGAATCACTTGAATAAAATAATCACATATCAATGGTCCCTCTGAGATATCTAAATTCACGTTTAATTTCATTCTAATGTCTACGTGTTGGAGAAGAACTAAATCTTTCTAACAAGTTTACAACTAAAGCTATATCAGGACTTGTGTTGTTTGCAAGATACATTAATGCCCCCATGACACTCAGATATGGCACTTCAGGACCAAGAAACTCTTAATCATTTTTACAAGAACTCTAATTCTGATGACTACTAGAATTTAGAGTTCATCCAAACTCATCTTGATCTTGATGGACATCCACTTAATAAGATATTCATAACACACATTAGGTTGTAAGTAACTCTCTATCTACTTTTTCAACACTTTTTCATTAAAAAAAAACCTTTATTTACTTTTTAGTTTGGATTACCAAACATGTCTAAAAAATTAAATAACTCACAATATTAATTTTTAGCTAACTTAATTTTTTCAATGGATTATCAAATAAGGCAGGTTTTTGTATTTAATTTTTTTTATATTATTCATGTCTATTTTACAATCCATATACGGGGTGTGTGACTGCCCCTCTTGACAATGTCGTCTCTAAGGTTCGAACCTAGGTCCATTTTTTTGTATTTAACTTTTAAATATAAATCATATAATAAATATAAGCATTATATAATTAAGGTTAAAATATGATGTTAGTCTTTGTACTTTGACAAAATTTGAGGTTTAGTCTATGTACTTAAAAAGTTAAAAATTGTGTCATACTTTTTTGTTTAAAAATCTCAATCCAATATTAAATCGTAAGTAATTTTTGTCAAAATCTGCCAACTTGAAATTTTGATTAACTATCTTTATATGACGCAACATATCATTGAGAGAAAATAAACATATTAAATTGATAAATTCTTACTGAAACTATAACAACGATGATGATTAGACTAAGATTTTTAAATTGAAAATATAAGAAGGTTGAACTTTTAACTTCTAAAGTACAGGGACCAAATCTCTAATTATATATAAGTACAAAGACTACCAACACTGATAATACACCCACTCTACATGATTATTATGCTTAGTTTTGATAAATTCTTGAATGAGATGTCACTAATTTTGGGCTTATTGTTAAATTTCAAATTAGGTATAAAAACAAATTCAG
The DNA here is from genome assembly GCA_039519145.1 of Kokia cookei. Classification (NCBI taxonomy): domain Eukaryota; kingdom Viridiplantae; phylum Streptophyta; class Magnoliopsida; order Malvales; family Malvaceae; genus Kokia; species Kokia cookei. Next base: position 25,559,021 of record CM076907.1, read on the forward strand.
AAAGTAAAAAAGAATCGAAAATACGAGTTATCGTAAAATTTTTGGGCTGAAGAACAAATTGACGGACAATGATCTATTTTGAATAACTATTATTTTAGAATATTGATTGTAAAAATAGTACTTTAAATTTTCATTAGGATAATATTTTAATTTTCTTATATTTTATCTTTTGGTTATTGTTGATAACTCTTTAATATTATATTAAATTGAAGAGTTTGAGGAGTATTAGACATTTTGAGTTTTAATATTTTTTTCTATATAAACTTAAATGGAGTTTTTGGGGAATTCAATTAAGAATTGAATTGCAATTCATATTTTCTTTCTTTTGTTTTCCATTCTGTTTCTTTTAACCTGCGCAATATTGTGCTTTCGTCATTCCATTTTTCTTTTCAATTATATTTCGCTAAACCCTTCATTCTAATATGTTTAATTTCATAAGTAGCTAAATTTCCCATCTAGCTTTAAGCTGATAGACAATTTGGGAGAGAGTCATGAGATTCAAAATCGCACTTAAAACTATTCAATATGATATTTGTTATTTCTTCAGTTTAAAAAATAGATATCGTCGTCTTATCAAGTTGTATTGACACCAAATCAAAAATAGTTCATTGATTCAGTGTTGCTAGGTGCATAGTTGGAAGAATTGATACAATCATTTGTCATATTCGGTTATTGAGGAACATATTGTTATGTCCAATTAAGTGGTTGGTTGGATTCGTTAAATGAAATAGCAATCATATTTAAACAAATCGTGCGGTTGAGATCACTGATTCGAGTTGGGCCTTAGTTTACAAGGCTACCAGAGAATTAAATCGTGGACATGTGATTAGTGGTTGTTCGTTGTTATGGGTTAAAATTAGAAATAGGTGAAGTAGGTAGTGAAATTGTTCTTAGGTGAGGTGGGAGCTAGCAGCGAAATGGGTTAAGAGCATCGAGGTGGTGGGCTAGCGAAGTGGGACAATGAAGGGAATAGCGAAGTGGCACAATGTAACAAAGTGGACTAGTTTAAGTTTTAATGAAACAAAGTGTTCTGGAGCATCGTTTGATAACTCTAAAATTTTCAACACTTTTTCGTATTTAATTTATGCATAATCCGAATACTTAATGTGAAATTTACAACTCTTTGAGCATCTCAGTCCAATTGCCTTGGGCTTCGAAAAGGAAATTCAACCCATTAGAAAGAAGCTTAGCAAATTTAAAGGCCCAACAAAACCACTTAGAGAAGCTAACCATCCACCTAGGGGTAAAATAGTCCAAAAGACTCATTCTCCTCTTCCCTCAACCTCATTCCTTGAATCAAGGAACCATTTTCTCCTCATTTAAAGGGACAACAACCACTAGTAGAGACAATCAACGACGACATGTTCCAAAAATAGCAAATTCAACCCTTTCACTTTAACAACTCAAGGCTGGCCACATAAGGGAGATTTTGAAGGGATTCCCATGCTATTTTTAGCATGAGACTTTAAAGGCATCTCTACTATAAATAGCCCCTCATCCCTCAATCATCCAAAATCCCTCATTCATTGAGGCATCTCTCTTCTCTTAGTTTATCCTCTCATCTCTCATTTTCATTTAAGCATTCTCTTTATCGTTAAGAGAAAGTTGAGTGAGCAATTCTAGAGTGTTAACGCTTTCAAGGTCGACCACTTGAGGAGTAAATTTGTATCGGAGCAATGGAGAGGAAAGGAGGAAACAACCACAAGCAATGTTATGGAGTATCATCGGATTCTAGTTGGAGTTTTTTCCTTTAATCTTTGTTTTTGTTCTAAATTGAAAAACATAACTTCAATTTATTCTATTGCTTTGATTCAATGATGATGACTTAGCTTTGTTTATGCTAGAATGATTGCACACTCTTGATTTATATTGTTCATAACATGTTCTTAATGTTTTGTGCCTTGATTGATTATTCATCCAAATAAAATCATAAACATGTTGCTCGTGCATAATAACTATTTCTTTGCATCTAAACTAGTTATTTAATCAGAACCATATGGTAATTAGTGGACACGATATTTGGATGGTGTATGTTTGATCTTTTAATATGAAATTAGGTCTAATTAGTAATTGTATTGAAAGGTATTTACTACCTTGCATAACTTTACGATTAGTGTGATTAAATTGTTTCAGTATAGACATATCATTGTCACTTCACATAATTACTAAGGAATGATGCTTTATAATATAATCTTTAGTTAAATAGGACATAGACATATGCATATTGACTAATAGATAAACATAAAATTTCGACAAAAGCTTATAACTAAAGATTCTGAGTTAATAAACAATTTTGTTGCCATGGATTTTTAAGGGAGACATTTATTAAACATTATTGTGAATTAATTAAGTTAATAAGTGTAATTATTTTAGCTCATTCATGTCATAGTTGTTAAACCTCATGAATTGCTGCCCCAATTTTCATTTGTATTTCCATTTGCATATTTAGTCATTAAATTTAGTTAATTAGTTAATTTATAATTCACACTTTATTTGTTTTTCACTACCAACTTGCTAATTTATAAATTCACAACAATTTGTTTTACATATATAGTCCGCTCGACCAAGCCTTAAAGTTCAAGTACTTTTTATAGAAGTAAGACTTATAAAGTAAAATTCTAAGCGAATAAGATGTTAAATTTGACAAAGTTTTTGAGGTCTATGGATATGCCCTTGAGCGAAGTTTGTGTTAAGATGAACTTGATGGTTTGACGAACTTTCTTCTAGAGTATATGCCACCCCAATTGTTAGATGAAAATGGTTAATCCTTAGTGCTAAGTCCTTAGCTTGAAATGGTTATTTGCTATGTTATTTATTATTATTTTATTGTTCTGGTTAAACCATTTAATTGGCCTAATGAGAGCTAGTTCGAAAGGAACTAAGTTCTGTAGATGAAAGGACATGTGTTTAAGTTAAGAGAGAAAATTATTAGTAACTGGTACCAAAAGAAGGGTAGTGGATGAAATAAACTTGTCCACTAAGTTTTCCTTTCGTGTATATCTGTATAAAAGTGAACATTAGCTTGCCAAGAAGGTTTTATGCTTTCTTTGGCAAACCATATTTCTTTTAAAATATTTATGCATTTTTGCCGAAGAACTCTAGAACTAAGATTTGTGTAGGATTGGGTTCATTGTACTCAGCTAACTCCATCATCGTTAAGTACTTGGTAAATATCAATAAACTCCAGTTATTTTCATGGTTATTTGCAGGGCCCTAGGGTTTAATGCATTAAGGTCAGTTTAAAGTGAAAAAGGGGGAAACTTTTAGATTTTTGTTTTCTTGTTATTGTTATTGTTAAAACTTGTTTAATTTTATGGTAAAATGATCTGATAAGATAAATCTCTATATTATAGCTCAAGGAACTCCTAAAAGCTCCATAGATAAGGGAAAGAGTCTTGCTGTTTGAACTTTTCTACATTTTTCTGGTGAGTTCCTTCATATTCCATGTGTGTGTAATGCTTTTATTCATGTCTGGTTCAAGGTAAGTATACCTGTTTTGTGAAGATGAAATGTTTGTAGAAAGAGTAATGAATGTTTACTGTAAAAAGTTTGGTTTGGAATGTCTGTGTAAACGTTGTAAGGGTGACCTGCCGTAATTTGACTTAGTAGATTAAACTAGTTTTCGCACTTTTGGAGCTTGAAATTAAGTATTAGGGTTAAAGTTTACTTATGTTTTTGTAATTTTTAATAATGTGAATAAAATGTGTAAAAAGTACAAAATCGAGTCTTTTATTGACCTCAAGGCCGAATGAAGCCTAAAGTGGGCTAACGTACCTCGCGAGTGTATAAGAGACCATTAAAAGGTGTATCGCTTCAAAAATTTATCACTATCTCATGACACGGGAAAATGGATGTCACAACATAGGGACCAGAATGAAGAAATCCTATATCTACCTTCTATGTCACGACACAAAATGTGGGTGTCGCGACATACCTCTAAAAATGTCCAAGAGAGAGGTGCACTAACTGCTATGTCACGACACAAGATTTGTGCCACGACATCGACCTCTGGACGCAGAATTACACTAAGTGAGGGGTGTTTTGGTCTTCACAATGCAACTTTAAGCTTGAGAATGTCAGTTGACCTTGGGTTAAGGACAACGACACCTAAAATCTATACATAGGCTTCTTAGGCTTTAATTTTACACATCAATTTATTAGATTAAAATTTCTCTTTTTAGTTTAGTTAAGGTTTTTTCTCTTTTTCTTAGGTTTTAGTTTATTTCCGTTTTGTCTTTCTTTATTTTAGGAGATACGATTTATGGATGTGATCAGACGTTGTGAATTCATTCCAGCTTTAAATAAAAATCATGCTTTTCCTAAATCTTATATTTTTGATTCATTATTTATGTTCGTCTTTTATATCGATTTTATAGTATTTACGAAAACCATGAGGAACTAACCCTTTATGGGGGATTAGTGAGTAGAGGTATGATCTATTAACTGTTTTGTAGGATTACTCAATGGATCAACTGTTTGGGAAAGGAAGAACGTGAAACAAACCCTAGGCCTGACAACCCCAAGAAGTCATCAAGGTGGGAATTTACCCAAAATTGGTATGATCTATCCATAAACACCTTCACCCTGAGCCAGTCTAGACAGTGAGGTTAGAAGATAAGTAGTCCTTGCTGACTCGTTATGTTAGTGGTAGATCGAAATATCCTATTGGGGTAGCGACTAGTTGATTGACGAGGAACTTGTAGTGGTAGGTGATGGGGATTACTAAAGCAAGCTAATCACCCGTACCATATTTGATTTATCCTATTCTTTGATCTCTTGAATTTTTTCTATTTACGTTATTTTTAGTTCTTTAATTATAGAAACCCAAAAACATATTTATTCATAATATAATTTATTGAAAGTACTAATTAGATCTATTGATGTTTAGGTTAGAGCTAATTTAGTACTAGCCTCTCTTGGGTACGATCCTCGGAATACTTGCGAAGTGTTTTGTTGTAAACAAACTATATTACAATCTGACCCGTATACTTGCGGACACCACCTTAAATTCCATATATTTTGTAGTAGTATTCACGGTAAAGTTGTTGGCGTTGTTGCCGGGGAGGTAATGCTACTAGATTGATTTTAATTTTTACGTTGTAATAGAATAATTAGGGAATTTTTGAATTATAGATACAATTTGTGTTCTTAATATTACTAATTTAGTTTATTAACTTCTTTCTTTTTTTTTTGTTAATTTCAGTATATGCCTTATAGGAGAGTAATACTTGTTTAGTTAGTCACTGATCCATAATGACTAATCCGAGAAAATCATTCAAACATGGATGAAATTGATTACATGTGGTTCAATGATAAAATTGGCTTTGATGATGAAATATACGAGGGAGTATATGAAGAATGAGAGATCATGGAAAATAAAAAATTGTTCATGATTAAGATGAGCCAATAAGGGAACGAAGATTTAACATACCAGTGGAGTAATGAACAAGGTGCTAATATAGTCAAACATCCATAAGAGTTCACTGCTAATTTGTCTGAGGCAGTTGAAGAAGATCACGACATGCTTGAATATTTAGACAAGCCTCCCTATGATTCGTATAGAATGTCTTCAAGTGAAACCACGAAGACAACCAACTCTGAGGTATTATCAAACATGTTAGATATGATGGCACAAATGATTAAAATGATGCAAGAAATATCCGAAGCGCTACCTTCCAGGAAAGTGGGCATGTTTGACGCTCACAACTTGGATCATGAGAACCCTTATATTATCAATGACCATGATGAGAATTATGGTGAGATTCAACTTAAGCTTGAAACTAAAGATCATGAGGAGGAGTTGAACATAGTTGAAGTGGTCTCTAATCCAAATTACATAGCAATATATTTAACCGTAAAGGTGGAAGTGACAGATGAGCTAACCACTAACATAGAGCTAAAGTCGATAGTGAATGAAAGTGTAGAAGATCCAATTGATAGCATTAGAAAAGTCCATTAATTTCTCCTTATTTAGAGTATAATTTGTTCCTTTTGTACCATGTTTAGCATGCATTTTTAGCATTTTATATTTAGTAATTGCATTTTCTAAGTCTGTGATGTTTGGTGTAATTTTCTGTCATTTTATTATACTTATGCTACTAATATCACTACATTTAGTGTCGGTATTGCGTCTTGAGATGTCAGTGCAGGGGTCTATCTTAAAAGATCAAAGCATGAAAATGTTTAATGCTGTTGCCGTAATTTTTATCTAGAATTGTTCCCCAACATGTCACCATATGAGCTCTTCCGGAATGCACTGGGAATTTTACTGTTTGAACATATCCAGAAGTACCAATGTGCGAGAATATCAAAGTTTTCGCGGCAAATTAAAATCTAAATTTGTGTCCAAAAATGTCGCGACAACCTCCAACTGCTTACTGCATATATCAGATCTGCGAGAGTGTACAGCTGGATTAACTAACTTGGACAGCTGCAAGGAAGTTAGATCTGAGAGAAGGACACCTATACTTGGCAGTAAAAATAAATATTGAGGAGAGAGAAGAAGGAAGGGGATCATCATCTAGCTCGTGACAAATCAATTTCGTTTTCTCATTTTTTTTTCTAAACTCGCTTTCATGGTAGTTTAATTTTCTTGGAGGGTGAACTGACTGTGAGAAGAAGGAAACATCTGCTCCTAACGAGGAGTGTTCGAAGTGTGATGCAAGAGAAGCATTAGGGAAGAGTTTTAGTAGGCTAGGAATAGAATGCTTCAACTTGTTCTTTATTTCCACTTAAACGTTGATAAATTCTGATGAACTTAATTGTGTATGGAAGTACCTTTTAATTTTAGATCTAAATTGATTTCTGTTAAATTCCTCATATCTGTTTATCTTTGGATTTAATTGCTTGATCACGAAAGTGTTATTGCAGTTACTGACATTGGAAAGTGCAGTGACAAGTTAAATTAACAAGCAAGACAACAGAAGTTGCTTGAGACACGAAGGAATACTGGTCACTTGTTCTTGAATGCAAAGCATTACCAGCATTGGAAGGTGTGGTTAATGCGAGTATTTGGGTCTGAGATAACGAAGAAGTCGAAGTGAGTAAGATCTCATTAAGCTTAATTGCAACAACAATTTATCTATCATTTACCTTGAGGTCACATTTAGTGATTACCGACTTATCAAGTCAGGGATCCCCCATTCATTCATCATTGTTTTACTTCTTTAATTTTCGTAATTTTCATCGAAAAAATATCTCAAACTTTCACTACATTTTCTTAGTAAATTGTTTTGACATATTGCATCACAGATTCACAATAATTGCTTTAACAATTTTGATTCATTTTAATTCTACAGTCTGTGATTTAATTGCGTTGACATTATTTCTTACAATTCCTTTTATGCTAACTCTAATTGCTTTGACAATTATAGCATCAACAACCATCTCTATGGGATCGATATCTAATAGCTAAAACCTATCAATGATACTTGCATTAATAGTGTTCGCTTGTACAAATTGTTGTGACATTCATAACGCGATCAAGTTTTGGCGCTGTTATTGGGGATGGTGTTTGTTTGGTGTTTATTTTTGTAGTTGCAGTTATTCTTTGTTTCCTAATTTTTATTTGTTACTTATTTTTTTATCTTGTTGACTCTTTTTCAATTTTTAGGGGTTTTATGACCACTAAGAGAAATCTTGAAAATATTGTTGGCTTAGATCTGAAAATTGAAAAAACCATTCAAAGAAGGAGACGAGAACAAAGGAATATGACTTCACCTGGAAATTATGCTATACCACAGTTGTTGCCACAAAATCTTGCTCCTCCAATACAGCCACAGAATTTAAACAACCCACCGTTGCCACAAGAAGAACAAATACAAAACAGAACAATCAGAGACTTTGTTGTTCCTGTGTTAGATGACTTGCAACCAGGGGTTGTTAGACCAGCTATCCAAGTTGGGAATTTCGAGTTAAAACTGGATATGTTTCAAATGTTAAATTTGAATGGGCAATATGCTGGTTTGCCTCATGAGGAAGCGAGAGAGCATATTAAATCTTTTCTACTAATCTGTGCTTATTTTAGTCAGCATGGTGTTCCTGATGATGCCTTGAAGAAGCAACTGTTTCCTTGTTCATTACAAGGAAGGGCTCATACTTGGTTTCTTGGATTACTTGCTGGATTTATTACATCGTGGAATGCACTAGCAACTCAATTTGTTTTGCAGTTTAATCCACCCATGATGAATGCTCGATGGAGAAATGATATTACTGCTTACCAGCAATTAGATAATGAGAATCTGCATACCACATGGGAGTGTTTCAAAACTTTGCTTCGACGATGTCCCACGGATGGAATCCAACAAGAAACTCAGATCAAAATTTTCTACAATGGATTAAATGTGCAGAAAAGAAATCCTGGTGATGCATCTGCAAACGGTCCTTTGTTAGATTGCAGCTACGATGAAGTTGTGCAAATTTTGGAGTAAATCACGCAGAATGATTATCAATACCCAATTTCTTGAGCTGCTAAGGTAAAAACGAATCTTGGAGTTATTAAATTAGATGTCATATCAACTTTAAGTGAACAAGTATCTTCGTTGGCTAACATGGTTAAATACATGAAGGGGACAAGTGAAGTTGCTCCCATTCAAGTTGCCCAACAGATGGATGTCCCGACATTTTGTTGTGAAATTTGCGGTGACAATCATAGGTACGAGGATTGTCCACAGCATGTAGAAAATGCATTCTATGTTAATAACATCAAAGGAAACTCGTATGGTAATTCTTATAACAGTTCAACCAGGAATCAACAACCTTGGGGGAATCAAAATGTGTCCACATTTCGATATGAAAATTCCTCAAGTTAAGGAAATTTTCGACAAGGGAGTTACAATCAGTAGCAAAATTACAATCACAATTTTCAGGTGTAGGCACATCATGATCATATGCAGTCACATGCTCAGATGTAATCACATGCTCGTATGCAATCACAGCAAACTGCAATGCCAAATATGAATATGCAAGGACAACATCAACAACAGTGACAACAGTACTCTCAATCGCGAACAGATCCTTTAGCTGCCCTTGAAGCTTTAATTTGTGAACGTATTACAAGAACTGAAGCTATTGTACAAGGAAATTCTTCTTCCATCTGAGCGTTGGAAGCACAAGTAGGACAACTAGCTACTAATATGAGCACAAGACCACCAGGTGCTTTACCTATGATATTGAAAATCCAACTCAAAAGGGAAAGGAGCATTGCAAAGATATTACTCCTCAAAGTGGAAAGCAAACTGTTGAACAAAGCAACAATTAAAATCTAGCACTTGCTAACGCAAATAAAATAGAGCAGAAAGAAAAAGTTGTCTCTAAAGAAGAACTAGTATAGCTTAATGAAGAGGAACCACCAGTAATTACACCCATGCCAACTATTCGACCTACAAGATTGTCGACGCAACTACCAATGTCCACGTAGCCAGTTGTTCCGTAACAGCCTAATGTTGAAATACCTTTATCGTTTCCAGAAAGATTCAAGGAGAAAGAAAATGATAGAGAATATCAGAAGTTTTTGCCCACCTTGAAACAATTACATGTTAATATACCTCTTGTCGATGCTCTTGTGCAGATTCCTAGTTATGGAAAATTTATGAAGGAACTTTTATCCAAGAAAAAGAAGTTGACTAACAGCGAGACAATTGCGCTCACAGAAGGTTGCAGTAGGACGCCCATTTCTTGCTATAGGTTGCACTCTTATAGACATATTTAAGGGCAAGTTAATCTTGCGACACAATGCTAAACACGTTACCTTCAGTGTCTTTGAAGCTACTCCCTGCAGGAGAAAGAGCAATGTTACCATATTGATGTACTGGATGAATGAATTGAGAAAGAATTTAATGAGCAAAGTACGACAGCTTTAGAAGAACTTGCAGTGACAACTGAAGACACTTTTCTACCTGAATGTGACCACAAGGCTGAAGCAAATATGGTTGAGTATAGACATGGTTGGCAGATGGAATCCTTAGATCTGACCAATAGAACGATCCCTATATTTAAGCCGTCTATTGAAGAATCTCAAACTTTGGAGTTGAAACCACTGCCAATGCATTTAAAATATGTTTTCCTTTGTGACAATGATACCCTACCAGTAATTGTCTCCATAAATCACAATGCAAGTAAAGAAGAGAAATTAATCGGAATATTGAAGCAACACAAGTGTGTCATCGCCTGGAGCATTGCAGATATAGAGGCATTAGTCCCTCTTTTTGCATGCACAAGATCAGGCTGAAGGACGAGTTAAAGCATTCCATTGAACAACAATGTAGGTTAAATGAGAAAATAAAAAAAGTTACAAAAAAAGAGATCATCAAATGGTTGGAAGCTGACATTATTTACCGAATTTCTGATAGTACATGGGTGAGCCTAGTTCAATGCATTCCAAAGAAGAGCGGTATTACAGTGGTAAGTAATGAAAAAAATAAATTAATCCCTACTCGTATTACTACAAATTGGCGAGTTTGCGTGGACTACCACCGTTTGAATGCTACCATAAAAAAAGATCACTTCCCACTTCCCTTCATTGATCAGATATTATCGACGATTTATCTGAGATTTCTCAAAAATTGTAAAACCTCTCTGCTCATTGTTAGAGCAAAATAAAAAGTTTCTGTTTGGTGCTACCTATCTGAAAGCATTTGTAAAAATTAAGCAACAATTAGTGCAGGCACCTATTATCGTTGCACCAGACTGGTGCAGTGCTTGGGCAACTCAAATACAAGATACAGTATATTATGCTAGCAAAACTCTTACTGAAGCGCAGGTCAATTATACAACCATAGAGAAAGAGTTGCTGATAGTAGTTTTTGCATTTGACAAGTTTCATTCATATATTGTCGGTGCAAAAGTTATAGTATATACTGATCACTATGCATTACAATACATCTTTGCTAAAAAAGAGGTCAAACCCAGGCTGATTCGATAGATCCTGTTGTTACAAGAATTCGATGTTGAAATTAAAGATTGATCACTATGCATTGCAATACCTCTTTGCTAAAAAAGAGGTCAAACCCAGGCAGATCATTTATCTCATCCGAAATTTGGGAGTGAAGATGGAAATACTTCACAAATTATCGATGCATTTCCCAATGAGAAGCTCTTTTCTATCGACGAATTCCCATGGTATGCAAATATTGTCAATTATTTGGTTTGTGGAATACTACCACTGAATGCAATTGGTCACTGAAAGGTAAGATTTCTTCGAGATGCTACAAAGTATTATTGGAATGAGCCATACCTGTTCAAAGTATGAGCTGGCAATATTATTCGTCGCTGTGTTTCTGAAGAAGAAATGCTTCTTATCTTGAAGCATTGCCATGATGCCCCTTGTGGAGGTCATATTGGTGGTGTTAAGACTACTGCAAAGGTCCTTCAGTTAAGATTTTATTGGCCAACATTGTTTCGAGACGCCCACAATTTTGTTCAACAATGCTATAACTGTCAACGCACTAGATCGATATCTTGACGCAACGAGATGCTACAACAGCCTATCTTTTTAATGTTTGGGGTATGGATTTCATAGGACCATTTCCTAATTCTTTTAGGAATGTTTATATTCTGGTCGCTGTCGATTATGTGTCAAAGTGGATTGAAGAAATTGTTGTCCGTAAAGATGATGCTCGGACAGTGTTGAAATTCTTTCACACACACATGATCACACGATTCGGCACACCTAGAGCATTAATCAGTGATCAAGGCACTCACTTTCATTGCAATCAAGTTGCGATAACATTAAAGCATTTTGGTGTTAAACATCGAATGACAACCACATATCATCCATAAATTTATAGCCAAACTGAAGTATCCAATCGAAAAATTAAAAATATCCTTGAAAAGGTGGTGAATCCATCCAGACGCGATTGGTCTTCAAGGCTCAATAATGAATTGTGGGCACTTCACATAGTGTACAAAACACCGTTAGAAATGTCACCGTATCAGCTTTTTTTTGGTAAATCCTGTCACTCGCCTGTGGAACTTGAACATAAAGCCATGTAGGCAATTATGCAAGTGAATATGGATTATGATGTTGTTGGAAAAAAGAGATTATTGGACATTTCTGAATTAGAGGAGATTCGACGAAATGCAAATGAGAATGCTACCATATACTAAGAAAAAAACTAAGAGATGACATGACAACATTACTTTACGGTGATAATTTACTGCAGGTCAGTTAGTACTTTTATTTAATTCCCGTTTAAAACCGCACCTTGGAAAATTGTGTTCCAGATGGTCAAGACCATTCGAAGTTGTCGAAGTATTTCCTCAAGAGCGATGACAATTAAAGACTTGAATGATGAGCGCCAATTCAAGGTAAATAGCTAAAGGTTAAAGAATTATCTCAGCCTAGATGATCACGAGCAAAACGAGACCATTAATCTGGTCACATTTTCTTAACATGTCATTACATTTATTCTATTTACTTTTTGTATTTTATTTTATTTCAATTATCTTATTTAGTTCTTTTGCAGGAATAAAAGCTATCCTTTTTGTCGACGCACAGAAAACCCTACTTGTTGTCGCAATTTACTTACTGACTCATCACAGTGAAATGTTTCAAGAAAGAATCATGTTGATTGATTCACTCTATTCTCCAACCGTTGGATCGGTTCGAAAAAAGGACAATCTGTGTCATTACATTTATTAGATACAAACATAATGTCTTATCTCTGCAGTAGAAATCATCACGCCTCTTCACCTTCATCCCTTATAAAACACCTCATTGTGCCGACGGTGTTCTTCACAACCACAACCACCATTGTTGCTGCAAAACTTTCTTTTCTTCAACCTTCCAATTTCCTGTGACTTTCATTCTCGTTCTATTATATAGTTATGGCAAGAACAAGAGGATCAAAACCCCGTCTGAATCAATTGCTGAATCCTCTTCTGTGGTGGCTCACAACGTAGAGCAGCTGCCATCCAACGAACCAGTATTATTTCTTACAAAAGTAGTGAAAGCTTGTTTCCACAACAATATGTTAAAGCGTAACTACCAACCAGAGTAAGGATTTCAGCTATCTCCACTACTCACGCTAGGAAAACAAGTCCACACGAACCATCTCACGCTTGAGGTTGGAAAAGTTTTGCAACCATCTTGAAGGGTATTCTCTTTCCCTTGTCAAGGAATTCTATGCCAATTTGATTGATAAGGAACAAGAGTTTGTCTTTGTTCGAGAAGGATTGGTACCTTGGAGTGCTATGCATATCAATGTCATGTATAACATTGCTGAGGGAGAAGATGAGCATATCGCCTTCTTAGAACAACTGACGAAAGAGGGTGTCGATTTGTTATAGAATGATCTGTGCATTAATGGTACCATCTGGATCGACAACAACCCAACAACTACATAATGCATCGTTGATTCCTCACGATTCAAAGCAAAGTCTGGTTCCATTTTATCAACTGCCGCTTACTGCCTTCTACCCACAAGACCACGGTAACTTTAGACAGAATGTGTCTCGTACATTTGATCATTAAAGGTCGCTAAATTGATGTCGGTGCAATCCTACATCAAGAGATTGTAGAAGGAGCAACAAAGTAAATAAGTATTTTGCATTCCCCTTTATTATAACGCATTTATGTCAATAGAGAGGCGTTGTGCCTCGTGAGGGGGAGGAATTCTTAGAAAATAAAGGACTAATCAATGATGTCTCAGTTGAGCGCATGATAAGGGAGAAGGAGACCCCTATGATGAAAGAAGCTACGCCAAAGAAGGAGAAAGAAAAAGTAAAGAAGGAAGCAAAATAATCTCATGCCCCCACAGATCCTAATTTATGAAGGAAGATTACAGAAATCGAACAATTGGTTGACAGAATGAATGTGTGGCAAATTAAACTTGTCGTCACAATTGAAAGACATCAAGCACTTAAAAAACTTATTCTATGCTTACACCAAGGCATGGAATACTGCAATTGTCAACACCTTATGCAACATTAGCAAGCGTCCTTTGCCTGAATTCCCAATGTTTCCCTTATCATCAGGGAGGCAACACCATCAACAGAGAAAGCTGCTTCGAGGGGAAGGATCACTTTGTCGAGTCTCCGCATATGGTCCATATTTCTAATGATGAGGACCAGGATATGAATTTAAGGGATGTTGAGGAGTGTGTCCGTAATATTGCTAGCCTCTTTGAAGGTGAATTTTCTAACAGTTTGAGGGAAAATATGGTTGACAAGGAAGCTGTTACTGATGAGAAGCACACGACCATGGAATCTGTAGGTATCGAAAAGGAGAAGGAAGAGGAGAAAGAAGAAGAAAAGAAAGAAAGAGAGAAAGAGGAAGTTTTGTGGCAACAAATTTACTTGAAGATTTTGTAGCCGTACCTGACAATGTGGGTGCAACTACTGAAGATCTAGCGCGTTGCGAATCAGGCTGAGGCTGTGACAATCAACAATGAGTATTTCAATCTTATGACTATAGTGCCCTATATGACACCCCTTGCTGAAATTCATCCTTCTAATGTCACAATCGATGAAGCCAATACACAATCGCATATGGAGGAGTAATCCGCCAACCCGATTGCACCGACAGAAAGAAAATGTAAGCACAAAGATAAGGCGAAGCGTAAGGAGGTGTGCCACAAGAAGAAGAAAAAGACCAAAGCAGCCACATCTTCGGCTGCACATCACTTTGTTAGTTTTCTTTAATTTGTTTAGTACGTAATTTAGTTGCATATCATGTAGTTGTAATTGCATTGACATCATATTTTAATTGTCCCTGCATTTTATTTGTCAACACATTTGCATTGTACTTGTATTTCCATGCATATTTGTATATTATTGTTAGTGCATTGGGGACAATTGCACCCACATTTTTAAGAAATGTATATGGAATGTATATGCAATTGCACCCACATTTTTAAGAAATTATTTGTCCTTTAGTTTGATGAAAGTATGCAAGGTCATGTAAAATGAGACTATAATATTTTTTCATTTGATGCTTAATTCTTGAATTATTTGAGATGCTAATGTGTGAATTGGATGAATGTGATTGAATGTTGTATCCTTCTATTTTTGGATGAAGGGTTGAAATTGCATTAGTAATAAATGAGTAGCATCATTATTTTAATCTTGGAATAACTTGCCATCTGCAGCTATATATAATTATAACTACTAATAAAAGACACTCCAATGTGGGTGCATTGTGACTTATCAAGGGGAACACTCCAATACAAGTGTTAGAAAAATATCTATCTAAAGGCTGTCACTGCAAGAGTGTGTGCCGGCCTAGTTACATACTTCTTGAGGGTTTGTTACACCCCATCATTACTGCCCAGGAACAAGGGTATAGTAATGCAATGACATCCCTCAGTCGCATAAAAGAAAAGGAAGAAAGAAAAATAAATAAATAAATATATATATATAATGTTATATTGGTCAAGAGGATTTAAGATTTAAAGCATGATGCTAGCATTAGTGAAGTTGCAGTTTTGATTATTCACACCTTTAAATTGTCAGCACAATTTTCTATCATATGAATGTAATTTATACACTAGGATCCCAAAGAATTCAAGTTGCTACAATGATTGTTGCTTTGACAAAAATTGTTGCTATGACCTTGTTAGCTTTTGTTTACTTGATAACAAGTAAAAACTCAAGTTTGGGGGTGTGATAACATTAGAAAAGACCATTAATTTCTCCTTATTTAGATTATAATTTGTTCCCTTTCTACCATGTTTAGCATGCATTTTTAGCAATTTTATATTTAGTAATTGCATTTTCTAAGTCAGTGATGTTTGGTGTAATTTTCTTTCATTTTATTATACTTATACTACTAATATCACTACATTTAGTGTCGGTATTACGTCTTGAGATGTTAGTGCAGGGGTCTATCTGAAAAGATCAAAGCAAAAAAGTGTTCAAGGCTATCACCGCAATTTATCCAGAATTATGTTCAAACATGTCACCGCATGAGCACTTTTGGATTGCACCGGGGATTTTACTGTTTGAACATATTTAGAAGTACCAATGTGTGAGGATATCAAAGTTGTCGCAGCAAATTAAAATCTAAATTTGCATCTAGAAATGTCGCGACAACTTGTAACTGCTTACTACATATACCAGATCTGCGTGAGTGTACAGCTGGATTAAGTAACTTGTACAGCTGCAAGGAAGTTAGATCTGAGAGAAAGGACACTTGTACTCGATAGTAAAAATAAATACTTAGGAGAGAGAAGAAGAAAGGGGATCATCATCTAGCTCGTGCCAAATCAATTCCGGTTTATCATTTTTTTCTAAGCTCGCTTTCATGGAAGTTTAATTATCTTGGAGGGTGAACTGATAGTAAGAAGAAGGTAACATCTTCTCTTGACAAGAAGTGTTCTAAGTACGACGCAAGAGGAGCATTAGGGAAGAGTTCTAGTAGGCTAGGAATAGAATGCTTCAACTTGTTCTTTATTTGCTCTTAAACGTTGATAAATTCTGATGAACTTAATTGTGTATGGAAGTACCTTTTAATTTTAGATCTAAATTGATTTCTATTCAATTCCTCATCTCTGTTTATCTTTGGATTTAATTCCTTGATCACAGAAGTGTTATTACAGTTGCTGACATTGGAAAGTGCAGTGACAATTTAAATTAACAAGCAAGACAACGGAAGTTTCTTGAGACACGAAGGGATTTTGGTTACTTGTTCTTGAATACAAAGCATTACCAGCACTAGAAGGTGTGGTTAATGCGAGTATTTGGGTCTGAGATAACAGGGAAGTCGAAGTGAGTGAGATCTCATTAAACTTAATTACAGTGATAATTTATCTGTCATTTACCTTGTGGTCACATTTAGTGATTGCTGACTTATCAAGTTAGGGACCCCTCCATTCATTCATCATTGTTTTACATCTTTAATTTTCGTAATTTGCATCGACAAAATATCTTAAACTTTCACTAGATTTTCTTATTAAATTGTTTTGACATATTGCATCACAGATTCACAAACAATTGCTTTGACAGATTTAATTCATTTTAATTCTGTAGTCTGTGATTTAATTGCACAGACATTATTTCTTACAATTCCTTTTATTCTAACTCTAATTGCTTCGAAAATTATACCATCAACAATCATCTCTGTGGGACCAATATCTGATAGCTAAAACCTATCAACTATACTTGCATTGACAGTGTTCGCTTGCACAAATTGTTGTGACGTTCATAGCGCGAACAAGTTTTGGCGCCGTTGCTGGGGATGGTGTTTGTTTGATGTTTATTTTTGTAGTTGCAGATATTCTTTGTTTCCTAATTTTTATTTGGTACTAATTTTTTTTATTCTTGTTGACTCTTTTTCAATTTTTAAGGGTTTTATGACCACTAGGAGAAATCCTGAAAATATTATTGACTTAGATCCGAAAATTGAAAGAACCATTCGAAGAAGGAGACAAGAACAAAGGAATATGGCTTTCCCTGGAAATGATGCTATACCACAGTTGCCCGCCACAAAATCTTGATCCTCCAATACAACCAAATAATTTAAACAACCCACTGTTGCCACAAGAAGAACAAATACAAAACAGAACAATCAAAGACTTTGTTGTTCCTGCGTTAGATGACTTTGCAACCAGGGGTTGTTAGACCAGCTATCCAAGCTGGGAATTTTGAGTTAAAACTGGTTATCTTTCAAATGTTAAATTTGAATGGGCAATATGTTGGTTTGCCTCATGACGATGCGAGAGAGGATGTTAAATATTTTATACTAATCTGTGCTTCTTTTAGTTAGAATGGTGTTCCTGATGACTCCTTGAAGATGCAGCTATTTCCTTATTCATTACAAGGAAGGGCTCGTACTTGGTTTCTTGGATTACCTGCTGGATCTAGTACATCGTGGAATGCACTTGCAACTCAATTTGTTTTACAGTTTAATCCACCCACGATGAATGCTCGATTGAGGAATGATATTACTGCTTACCACCAGTTAGATGATGAGAATCTGCATACCACATGGGAGCATTACAAAACTTTGCTTCAACGTTGTCTCATGCATGAAATCCAGCAAGAAACTCAAATCTAAATTTTCTATAATGGATTAAATACGCAGACAAGAAATCTTGTCGATGCATTTGCAAACAGTCCTTTGTTGTGCACCTACGATGAAGCTGTGCAAATTTTGGAGAGAATCACGTAGAATGATTATCAATACCTAATTTCTTGACCTTCTCAAGTAAAAACAAATCCTAGAGTTAGTGAATTAGATGCCATATCAGCTTTAAGTGCACAGGTATCTTCGTTGGCTAACATGATTAAAAACATGAAGGGGACAAGTGAAGTTGCTCCCATTCAAGTTGCCCAGCAAATGGATGTCCCGACATTTTGTTGTGAAATTTGCAATGACAATCATAGCTACGAGGACTATCCACAGCATGTAAAAAATATGTTTTGTTAATAACATCAGAGGAAACTCGTATGGTAATTCTTATAACAGTTCTACCAAGAATCAACAACCTTGGGGGAATCAAAAGGAGTCCACATTTCGATATGGAAATTCCTCAAGTCATGGAAATTTACGACAAGAGAGTTACAATTAACAACAAAATTACAATCATAATTCTCAAGTGCAGGCACATCATGATTAGATACAGTCACATGCTCATATACAGCCATAGCAGATTGTAATGCCAAATATGAATATGCAAGGATAACACCAACAACAGTAACAGCAGTACTCTTAACCGTGAACAGATCCTTTAGCTACCCTTGAAGCTTTTGATGCGTGAACATATTACAAGAACCAAACTATTGTACAAGGAAATTCTTCTTCCATCCAAGTGTTTGAAGCACAAGTAGGACAGCTTGCTTCTAATTTGAGCATGAGACCACCAGGTGCTTTACCTAGTGATACTGAAAATCCAACTCAGAAGGGAAAGGAGCATTGCAAAGTTATTACTCTTCGAAGTGGAAAGCAAACTGTTGAACAAAGCAACAATTCAAATCCAACACTTGTCAACGCAAATAAAATAGAGCATAAAGAAAAAGTTATATCTGAAGAAGAACCAGTAGAGCTCAATGAAGAGGAACCACTAGTAATTACACCCATGCCAACCATTAGACGTACAAGATTATCGAGTCAACTGCCAGTGTCGACGCAGTCGGTTATTTTGCAACAGCCTAATGTTGAAATACCTTTGTTGTTTCCAGAAAGATTCAAGGAGAAAGAAAATGATAGAGAATATCAGAAGTTTTTGGCCACCTTGAAACAATTACATGTCAATTCCTCATATCTATTTATCTTTGGATTTAATTGCTTGATCACAGAAGTGTTATTGCAGTTGTTGACACTGAAAAGTGCAGTGAAAATTAAATTAACAAGCAAGACAACGGAAGTTGCTTGAGACATGAAGAAATTCTGGTCACTTGTTCTTGAATGCAAGACATTACCAGAACTGGAAGGTGCGGTTAATGTGAGTATTTGGGTCTGAGATAATAGAGAAGTCGAAGTGAGTAAGTTCTCATTAAGCTTAATTGCAGCAACAATTTATCTATCATTTACCTTGTGGTCACATTTAGTGATTACCGACTTATCAAGTCAGTGACCCCCAATTCATTCATCATTGTTTTACTTCTTTAATTTTCGTAATTTGCATCGACAAAATATCTCAAACTTTCACTACATTTTCATATTAAATTGTTTTAACATATTGCATTTCAGATTCACAACAATTTCTTTGACAGTTTTGATTCATTTTAATTCTACAATCTGTGATTTAATTGCACTAACATTATTTCTTACAATTTCTTTTATTCTAACTCTAATTTCTTCGACAATTATAGAATCAACAACTATATTTGTGGGATTGATATCTGATAGCTAAAACCTATCAACTATACTTGCATCGACAGTGTTCGCTTGCACAAATTTCTGTGACGTTCATAGCGCGACCACCAATACACTTTCTGGCCAGAGTAGAGAAGGTATCAACCGAAGAAGTTAGGGAGTGTTATTCATTCTCATTCGAAAACGGTAGCAAGGCTCGAGCAATCGAAACTTCATGAAACATGGAAGGGAGGAAGTTCGAGGTAATAATACCTCAAAAAATGATTTGGGGATGGCTCGAATTTCTTCTATGGTGGCGACATGAATCGTCATAATTTTTAAAGAACTTCTATTTCTCGCTTTAAATTTTTTTTGTTTTCTATTTTATTCGTTTATTTTCATTTTTATTAATCTTAATTATGTTAGTTTTTCCCATAACAAGTGTAGATATCATGGAATAACAAAATCGAAAAAAATTGAAGAAATCAGAAATTGGACTTAATGTCCCGACATCGCACCCTAATTTCACGACATTCTTGATAGAACACACCTTACAACATTGATGGCCCAAGTTCATCTGAATATTTGAAGATGATCTTTGATTCATTATCGACACTTCTTATTTTCTTTGTATTTTTATTTTTATCTTCTTTATATTATATTTCATATTTCTTTTCGTAGAATTTTCTACGTACTTTCTGTCCGCTTGGAGCACACAAATCCCTTGATTATCATAAACAATAAGGACTCGACCTACTCAGTGAAGTTTTCTTGATTGCACTTTAATTATTTTCCATTAAGGACAATGTATGTTCTAAAGTGTGGGGGAAGTACATAGGATTAATTTGTGCTTTATTTTTTTTGTTAGTTAATTATTTATTTCCTTTAAAAAAATTATCATTATTGTTGCATGGTGCTTGGATTAGATTAATACTATGAATAGTGGTTGAAAATAATGAAGCGTGTAATGATTTTTTTCAAGCGTGAAATTTTTTATTGATATGAGATAAATTGATTTTTTATGGAAATTTATTAAGGTTACCTAGTTAAATTGCATAACAGATTAGAAGTACCTACGTAAGAACGTTTGATGATTTCATATGAGATATAAGTCTTATAGATAGTCGTAGAGACATAAAATGCTTGAATTGATTATTATTCATTTCGTTTAATTTGATGCGTAAATAAATTATGTATAGTGGGATGCTTAAGGATGACCTAAGACATTGTTTGAATAGCAATTTCTCAAATGACCGAACCTTAATGCTATGAATCCCTAGTATCTTTATTTGAGCTTGATAACTCCTTCCTGAGGAACCAACAAAATTGAAACCCAAAGACCACACATAAAACCTGAACTCTTCCCTATCCTTGGTCCTTTAATATATTACGAAATAGACATCTAGCTATAGCTATTTGAGGGTTTAGGTAGATACATTATGTTGGTTTCAAAAAATAGAGAAAAAAGAGCGAAAAAGAAAGAAACAATGTGATACAGTGATTATAGGTCAGTTGAAAATGTGCAAAAAAAAGAAAAAATACAGAAAAAAGTAAAAAGAAAAAGAAAAAGTACAAAACAAAAACAAAAGCAATGTGACTGAGGAAAAAGTAAAAAGTAAAAATACAAAATAATAAGTCACAAAAGTTGGAGAAAAATCAGTCATTAGTGCACCAAAACTCATTAACTCGACCATAGTTGCTACTATTATATTGTATCTTCCACATGTAGAGATAGGATAGGTGAGAGAGGGAGCCAAAAGGCGGTAAGCTTGGATGGGACATTAAAGGGAAGAGATGGAACAATGTCGTGTGCCTAACTATTTATAGTGTTTGAGCTATTTTGAGTCATATATTTCTTTGAACTCATACCGTCCTAAGCCTCAGAACGTTACAAGCCTAGAAGATCAATATGACTTAAGCGTACTTTATGCATAATCTTCTGAAATTGCTGACGATTATACTTAATGAATATTTTTTATTCACATGAATGTGTCTACTGCATATCCGTTTGATTTATGTTAATGGTAATATTGTTAAATATTTGGCTATGGGAATTATTTCTATTTTGTTAGTGATGTAACTTTGTAAGCTAATTCTAATTTACTTTTTAAAAAAAATTCAATGCATCAAACTATCCAGATTAAATTAGGCATAAAGTCAAAATTAGCCCCTTAATGTTTGGTGGTTTTGTCATTTTGGCCCTTATCCTTTTTTTTTTGGGTCATTTTCATACACAACCTTTGGTTTTTTTGTCAAATTGATCAATTTTTAATGGTCTTGCTGACGTGGCCGTTAAAGAGTTAATGATGCTGATGTAGAAATTTTTTTCCCAACTGGATTAGTACATGTAGGCATATGCTGACATGGCATATAAGACAAAAATGTCACGTCAGCAAAAAAAATTAAAGTTAAAACATAAATTAAATTAAAAAACAATAAAATATTTACCCAAAGTTAAAAGAATTAAGAAAAGTAAAAAAATTAAACGATTAACTCTAATGAAAAACTCAGACAAAAGTAAAAAAAAAAATAGTCGATCAGATTAAGTTTTCAATCAAAACTTTGTTTAGAACCCTAACTTAAGAAAGGAAAAATTTAAGGTATGTTTCTGAAATTTTTACTTGCGGTTAAGTTTTAGGGTTATTGGGTTTGGGAATTTAGGTTTAGGTTTAAAAATGTGGGGTATTTCGAGTTTTAAATTTCAAAATTTTTGGCAATTTATGGATTTAGGTTTTAAAAAATTAGGGATTTTTGGGACTTTTAGGGTTGTTGGGTTTGGGGAATTTGGTTTAGATTTAAGAAATTTGGGGATTTTGGAATTTTTGAGGTTGTTAGGCTTGGGGATTTTGGTTTAAGTTTAAAAATTTAGGGATTTTCGGGACTTAGGATTCAAATATTTTGGAGATATTTAGTGTTCTTCTTTTTCTAATGTGATCCCCCAATTTTGTAGTGAGGATTGATAAAGATTGATGCTCAAAATCATAGAGAAGAAAAGTTACAAACTGTTTGACTTGGTGATTTGCTCTATTTTGTATGATTCTTTCTTTTTTTATTTGTTGGGATTTTTTTTGGTTTTTTATTTTACTGCAAAATTTTCATGTATTTGAAATTAAATTAAAGAAAGACTCCCCTGGATAATTTATTTATATAAGCTTTCGAACCCCAAAAAATTTTTTCTGTATATTTTTGGTTTGTCAATGCTATATGCTGGAGGACAGTGCCCTAGTGACACCATTGCTTTCATCACCAATGTCAAGAAATCCTAAGCCAATTCCCAACTTGGAGGCCATTGCTAAAGAGTTGATGGCCTCTTTTAACTACCCATTATATGCAGTCTCTGCCCCAGCTAGTCCCACTCACTGTCATTTTCATGCTGCGGCTGCTATACCTGAATGCGATGAGCCTGATGCATCAACAATCTAATCCGATCAATGGATAAGCTTTCAAAAGATTTCACCTTCTACTTCTCAAATGCCAACTTCTCCAACCTTTAATCTTGTAAAGCCCGTTGCTCCACAAAGCTTGCCCAATGATTTGATCAAAGAGAAAGGGCATGGTTCGGAGTTTCAGTTTGAGAGTGGATCAGTGAAGCCATGGGAAGGAGAGAGGATTCATGAAGTTAGATTGGATGATCTTGAGCTCACCCTTGGAAGTGGAAAGACTTAGTGTTAGAAGAAAAGAAAGATAAAAGCTGTTATTGTTATAGGTTATCACAGTGAGATTGTAGAAGAACATATTGCAGAATATCTCAAACCAAAGGTTGGAAGAGTTACATTTTCATCTGCAATTGTTTTTTTCCCCAGTCAGTTGATTCTCTGATTCCATGGTTGAATTGTTATGGGAAATTGGGTTGCTTTTAGAATCAAAATCAATTCTTTGTAGATACTATCGACCATTTTGTTGGTTGGCAGAAATGTTTCTTTGATCTGATCTGATCAATTATTTTTCTTTTGTACTTTTGTTTGGGTTTGGTTTAAAGTTAACCGTTTAATGTGGGTAAATATTTTTTTTTAATTTAATTTATGTTTTAAATTTAATTTTTTTTGCTGACGTGGCATTTTTGTCTTATACATCTGCATATGCCTACGTGAACTAATCCAGCTGGAAAGAAAATATTTCGTATCAGCATCGTTAACTCTTTAATGGCCACGTCAGCAAGACCGTTAAAAATTGATTAATTTGACAAAAAAACAAGGTTGTGTATGAAAATGACCTAAAAAAATGATAAGGGCCAAAATGAAAAAACCACCAAACGTTAGGAGCTAATTTTAACTTTATGCCATTAATTTACATGTGCAATAAGAATTGTTATACCTTTAATATTTGACAATCATGTCCTTAGTAGAAATAAAATCCAAGGGACATTTTCTTCTTGCATGATTATGTGTCTAATCTTGGTCTGCTTGAGGAAAAGCAAAGGGTTAAGTGTGGTGGAGTTTAGGTGTGAGGTTCATTTTTACATCTATCTTCACTAACTTTAGCTTGTTTAAAGAAAGAATCCAAGTCAATTTTTTATGATTTTTCCTTTTTGCTTATGTATTTATTTATTTTATGTTTTTTCATCTGGTTTACTTTTATTTATAGTTAAACTTTTTATTTTTTTCATACATTTTTTTTCCATTGATTTTAATTAACTGATTATATTACTTCAGGACAAGCAATGACTTAAGTGTGGGGGAGTTTGATCTGTCGTAATTAAACCTAGTAGATTAAACTAGTTTTCATACTTTATAAGCTTGAAATTAAGTATTTTGGTTAAAGTTTACTTATGTTTTAGTAATTTTCAATAAAGTTAATAAAATGTGTAAAAAGTGTAAAATTGAGTCTTTAATTGACCTCGAGATTGAATGAGGCCTAAAGGTGGGCTAACGTACCTCGTGAGTGTGCAAGAGACCATTAAAAGGTGTACTGTATCAAAACTGATCACTGTGCCATGACACGGGACAATGAATGTTGCAACAAAGGGACCAAAATGAAGAAATCTTTAACCTGCCTTCTATGTTGTGACACAGAAAGTAGGTGTAATGACATACCCCTGAAAATATCTAACATAGAGGTGCACTAGCTGCTATGTCACAACACAGGAACTGGGTGTCGTGACATCGATCTCTAGACGCGGAATTACACCGAGTGAGGGGTGTTTTGGTCTTCACAATGCAACTTTAAGCTTTAGAATGTCAACTGACCTAGGGTTCAGGACGACGATCCCATAAAATCTATAAATAGGCTTCTTAGGCTCTCATTTTACACACCAATTAATTAGATTAAATTTTCTCTTTTTAGTTTAATTTATGTTTTCTCTTTTTCTTAGGTTTTAGTTTATTTTCGTTTTGTCTTTCTTTATTTTGGGAGATTCGATTTGTGGATACGATCAGACGCTGTGGATTCATTCCAGTTCTTAAATACAAATCAAGCTTTTCCTAAATCTTATATTTTTGATTTATTAGTTATGTTCATCTTTTATATTGATTTTATATTATTTAAGAAAATCATGAGGAACTAATCCCTTTATGGCGATTAGCTAGGTGGGAATGATCTATTAACTGTTTTGTAGGGTTACTCAACGGATCAACTATTTGGGAAAGGAAGAATGTGAAACAAACCCTAGGCTGACAACCCCAGAAAGTCATCAAGGTGGGAATTAACCAAAAATTGGTATAGCCATCCGTGAACACCTTCACCTAAGGCAGTTTGGATTGTGAGGTTGAAACTTAAGTGATCCTTGCTGACTCGTTATGTTAGTGGAAGATCAGAAGATCCTACTAGGGTAGCGACTAGTTAATTGACGAGGAACCCGAAGTGATAGTTGATGGGGATTACTGAAGCGAGCTAATCACCAATACTAGATTTGATTTATCTTATTCTTTAATCTCTTGAATTTTATCTATTTATGTTATGTTTAGTTATTTTGTTATAGAAACCCAAAAACTCTTTATTTATGTTTATTCATAATATAATTTATTTAAAGTACTAATTAGATCTATTGATGTTTAGGTTAGAGTTAATTTAGTACTAGCCTCCCTTGGGTACGATCCTCGGAATACTTGTGAACTGTTTCACTGTAAACAAACTATTTTACAACCTGACCCGTATACTTATAGACACCATCTTAAATTTCATATAGTTTGTAGCAGTATTCACACTCTAGACGTTTGTACGTCTGGAGGCGGTCAAAGGGCCTTGTTTTGTGTTAAGTCATTACCCCTCTTACTCTAAAATGAACCATATGATCTGAACAAAAAGGAAATGAACTAATGGTGTTGCCTTCAATGAAATGAGCATTGAACTGGTAGATTGCGATACTAGAAAATGGTTATGTAGCCCTTGGTAGTGCAAGTGTTATTGCAAACTAGATTGGCAAGGCATGAAAAAGGAAAAAGGATTGAACGAATGAAATTCTTTGAACATGGACTAAGGTTTTTTCTATACGATGGATGGGCATAGTGTATGTGCCAATGAAACATTTTCTATTGTAAGGTCTATGTAAGTTTTCTATTCACCAATAGGCGAACTGTGTAAAAATCTTTTTCTGTTTGGTATTCGCTAATGAGTGACCAGTATATCCTATTGAGTTGGAAAGGTTTATTTATCTTATGTATCCTTAAGTAAAAAACATGCAAAATAACATTTTTTTTTCCTTCAATTAGCTCTAACTAAATATCCATGGGTGTTCACCCAACATCTACATGCAATCCTTACACAACAAGGACATGTATTTCTACCATTTTCATAATATAGTCCTTAAACCCTAATTCCATAAAAAAAACACTTAACAAAAAGATACAACCCAACCATTAAGCATTCAAATCCTTCAGATGTTTCAAGAACAAGCATATTCAACAATGATAAGTTTTATAGCATTTGACATATTCACAAATTAGTCCTTGGATTAGCTAGATTAAGCTAATACGGACTCAAAAATGTAAAAATTACTAAAAACAGATAACATTTAATTACCCAAATCAAATCTAAAGGTTTGAAATGAAAAACCCTAGTTTTCTCTCCTCTTGACCGAATTAAGAAGAAAGTGAAATGAAAATGATGAATTTTCATCTTAATTTTCTTTAATTTAATATATATACTAATAGTAGATTTGTAAATTTTAAGATTTTCTTCATTAAGCTTTAATTAACCCTTTTTTAACTTAATTAATCTTACAATTAACACCTAAGTGCCATAATATCCCACTCTGCACTTCTATGGGCTAATTTACCCATTTAGTCCTTCTAATCAAGAAATTCCTACTTTTACATCTTCTGCAATTTCATCCTTCTTACCCAATTAACTATCTAATCTATAGAATTTCTTAACCAAAATTTAATATGATGCTAATGACATCGTAGTGATTAAAATGAATAATTTAGGACTTGATTCGTCAAAGTTATGGTCCCGAAACCACTGTTTTTGACACCAATAAAAATCGATCTATTAAATATATGCCACCCTAACTGTTAGACAAAAATGATTAATCCTTAGTGCTAAGTTCTTCATTTTAAAGGACTATGTGCTATATTATTATTATTATTATTATTATTATTATTATTATTATTATTATTATTATTATTTTATTTTGGTTGAACCATTTAGTTGGCCTAGTGAGAGCTAAGTTAGAAATGAACTAAATTCTGCAGATGAAAAGAAATGCATTTAAGATAAGAGAGAAAGTTATTAGCAATGAGTATGGAAGGAAGGGTAGTGGATAAAATAAACTTGCACAATAAGTTTTCCTATTTTTGTATATCTATATAAAAGGTAGCACTAACTTCCTAAGTAAGTTTTATGCTTTCTTTTGCAAACCATATTTCCTTTCAAAGAATATCTCTATATATTCTCCCGAAAATCTTTAGAACTAAGACTTTCTTGAAGGATTTCATTCATTGTACTCAGCTAACTCCACCATTATTAAGTACTTGGTAAATATCGATGAAACTCAAGTCATTTTCATGGTTATTTACGGGGCCCTAGGGTGTTATTCTTTAGGGTCAATTTAATGTGAAAAAAAGAGGAAATTTTCAAATTCTGGGTTTCCTATTAATGTTCTTATTAAAACTTGTTTAGTTTTATGGTAAAATGATCTGATGAGTTAACTCTATATATTATAGCTCAAGAAACTCTTGAAAGCTCCCCAAAAAAGGTCAAGAGTCCTATTGTCTAAACTTTTCTTCATTTTTCTGGTGAATTCCTTCATACTCCATGTGTGTGTAATGTTTCTATTCATGTTTGGTTCAGGGTAAGTATACTTGTTCTGTGAAGATGGAATGTTTGTACAAGAGTAATGAATGTTTACTATGAAAAGTCTGGTCTGGCATATATGTGTAAATATTGTAAGGGCCTTGTTTTGTGTCAAGTCATTACCTTTCTTACTTTAAAATGAACTATATGGTCTAAACAAAAAGGAAATGAATTCATGACATTGCCTTCAATGAAATGAGCATTGAACTGACATATATTGATACATGAAAATGGTTATGTAGCCTCTATTAGGGCAAGCGTTATTACTAACAAGATTGGCAAGGCATGATAAAAGAAAAAAAGGATTTAACGAATGAAATACTCTGAACACATACTAGGGTAACATGAAGAAGGTTGTCTATATGATGCATGGGTGTTGTTGTTTAAGGCCCAAATGATGACCTAAAAATAGGGGGAGGTGATGGTGGATTGGGAATAGACAACGGATGTAGAAAAATAGGTAAAGTAAATATATTAGAAAATGATAGCTCGTTGAATGTTTACAATGAAGATCAGGAAAATGAAGCAGAAAAAGGAAATGATTAGGATCCTATTCTGGAAGTAGAAGAAGAACTAGAGAACTTGTGTACATACAGGAAAAAAAAAAGAAAGGTTTGAATAAAAAGATTCGTTCTATGTACGAAATTTGAAATAATATTTTGTCGACAAAAGAGAGGAAGAAAAGAGATAAAGCTCTGCAAAAGGAAAAAGGCAAGGGGTTCTTGAGGATGAGGAAAGGGTTGTGAATATGTCCCTTTCAAACTCGGATATTAGTTCCGAGGGTAAGTGATCCTGAGGGAAGCAAAAAACACCTGGGCGATTGGGAAGAAATTGGAGCTGTGTGTTCGAGGCGACGAAGATGTAATTGAAGATATCGTACGAGCGAAACTTCAATAACAGGGGGAGCGGTCAATGCAAGGAGGGAGAAGGGGTGGAAGAGATTTAATAGGAGTAAAGAAATGTCAACAGGAATTGGGTTAGTAAATCAAACCAATTGTAGATTGTATTCTGTTATAGTGTGTTAGGGTGAAGTTGGTAGAAAATGTGGGTTTTATCTTGGAACATAAGGGGCCTAGGAGCAGAGATTAAAGTAGCTTGGATTAGAAGAATTTTAAGAAATTCGAGGGTAAAATTCTGTTGTATACAAGAAAGTAAGATTCAGGTAGTCTTTAAGGAACTAATACGGAGGTTTTGGTATGATGATAATTTCGATTTCGGCTTTGTGGCAGCTTGTGGGATATCGGGGGCTAATTTCTGTATGGGATAAGGAATACTTTGAGGCTACTAAGGTTCATAGTGAAGAAAGAATATTAGTTGTGGAGGGGAAGTGGAAGGAAGATGGGATAGAAGCGACAATGGTTAATGTGTATGCCCTAAATGCTTTGTTTGAACAACAAGCTTTTTGGGGAGTGTTGAAGGAGTTTCGAAAAAAGTATCTAGCACCATGGATATTAGGAAGTGATTTCAACGCGAAAAAAAAATAGGAGTGGAAGAATAAATTGTGTGGGAGTGATGATTTTCAAGTTCGACAAAATATGGAAATTGAAGGTTCCACCGAGGTTAAGAAGTTTTCTTTGGCTGTTGGCCTTTGGTAGGCTCTCTACTTATGCGTTTTTGGAAAGAAGAGGCATACAATTTAAGGAATGAGGAAGATTTGTCCATGGTGCGATAAAGAGCTGGAAAGAGATGAACACTTGCCTTTCAAATGTAATTTTATGGAAGGATTTTGGAGTAGAATTTTTGGCTGGTGGGAGATGAGATGGAAACAAGTGGGTGAATTTTTTGAATTCTTTAACATGTGCAATGATGTGTTTTTTTCAGGAGTCTGGAAAAGCCTATGGTTGATCTTAATCTCTGTTGCGTGTTGGTCAATTTGGATGGCAAGGAATGAGGTAGTTTTCAATAAAAAAAATCAATGGAAACAATGATCTTTCATTCAAAGTTGAGGGCGATGATGTGGGTAAGAGTGGTGCACAATGAAGTAGTGTTGTCTGAAAGTTTGTGGTGGTTATACCCTTTGAAATGCAGATCTCAAATAAGTAATTATGAAGGATTGCAGGTGGGATGGAGGCATCCTCCAAAAGGTTGGTTGAAATTTAATATATGTGGGGTTGTGTTTGAGGACAAAGCTGGTGGTGGAAAGGTGTTGAGAGATGAAGATGGAGCAGCAAGAACTGCGTTCTCAGGTCCATGCGAGGCAAATGAGATTGAACTGACTGAATTGAAATCAATTGTAGCTGCCCTAGATTTATATGATGGTATGGGATGGGAGAATTGGTATCCATTATTAATTGAAGTTAGTTCTTTAGTGGTGTATAATTGGTTAGTAGGAACAGAGTCAAGATCAGGTAAGTTTTTGTCTCTCTTTGCTGATATTAAGAAGAGACCAACTCTGTCAATTGAGAGAGTTGAACACAAAAGGAATGAAATGGCGTATGTATTAGTAATATAAAGGATTGATCTTTCAAAGATCTTTAAAGCTTGGTAGTGAAAGAGAATACTGAGAAAGGGATTTCAATTTTTGTTTAGTATGATGATTCAATCATGCTGTTATGTATTAAGTCTTAAGGGAGTGTTTTATCTGTTTGTTTCTTCTGTAGTTATTTTTCTATTGTAGTTTTTTTTAGTGGCTACAAAATGTAGTCTGAGACTGATCTGTCTCGGTTTTTCCAGGGCTACTTACAGTAATTACTAATGAATGAGTAAAAAAATGCAGGGGCGTTGTGTATGTGCCAAAGGAACATTGTTAGTTGTAAGGTTTGTGTAATTTTGGTATTTGCCAATGAGCGAACTGTGTAAAGTTTGCTTGTGTTTAGTTTTTGCTAATGGGTGAAATGTATGTCTTACTAAGTTGGAATGATTTATTTTTTTTACTTATAGTTATCATAGTAGCTGCCTTATAACTATCTAAGGTTTTTGAACTTACTCCATTACCTTTCTTTCTCAAGACTGTTAAAGAAGTAACAGACTTTTAAAGACTACGCTAGTGAACACATTCTGATGTGTGGTTTTTATGTATTTTTTACTATGCAATGACATGAGGGTGGTGTAAAGTTAATGCCATTTTGAAGAAAGAATTTTTTATTTTAAAACTAAACTTTCAAGAAGAGATCTTGCAATGTGAAGAATTATGGTGATTATTGGAAGAGAAAATTGTGGAAATGGCAAATAAAAGAAAATTGGAATTTTTTTCCTCTCCAAATAAGTGGTTGGTTGGTAGGGATAAAATATGGGGCATCTTTCATTCTTTGCAATTTAAAATATACACGTGGTAAATATGTCAAACTTATTTAATGTGTGGCTAATGTTTATTCTAGAAGTATGAGTTAAGTTTGAAAAGTCAAAACATCATCCTATTACAACATTCATATTATTTTTAATATAATATTCAACCATAAACATGTCTTAAATGATCAAAAAACCTTCAATGATAAAATTATCATTTTGCTTCTCAACTTGTATTTTATCTTATTTAGCTTAAAATTTTTAAATTGACTTAAAACATTACTTGTGACTTCCCAATAATTAAAACATAAATAAATTCATGGAAATTAGATTTTTTATATAAAAATACGAACTAAATTCTCATAAAAGTATTGTAAGGAAAATCGAGACATTTTGGGGCGTTACAAGATTCGCCTCGTCTCAAATATTCATTCGAAAACATGAAAGAAGTTAACATTATTTGTCTTGTTAGAACATTTTCAAATATTTATAGTGTTCCAATAACTATAAATGAATGGGTGTAATTAATAAAAAATTTAATCTTTTGGTCATTGTTTAAGAGTTATATCACTTGATTTTTGAAAAATAATTATAACTATTCGAACAATATTACTTGAATAGTTGTAATATCAGATGAATAATTATATGTCTTTTTAAGATGTAATTATTTAGAAAAGACACCTATTGAAAGGTGTCTCTATGAAGAAAAATGAAAATTCCTATAAATAATAATAATATTTCATTTGGAAAACACAAGAAATTCTAAAAATTCTCTCTATCATTCCTTCATCTTCTAATATTATTAGATCGTTCTATAAAGTATCATTATAGAAATTCTTTGTAGAAATTGAGTTTCTTGTTATATGTTGCTTAGTGCTTAGTGAACTATTCTTGTAAACACAAAGCACAAATAGTCATCAGCTTCATTGTATCCTCGAGGTTCATTTGCTTGAAACTGTTTTGCAGACTGAATATAGATGGGGGCAAATAGAACCTTAAAGATAGTGGCTTGATACACATATTGGAGGATTGTCCTATTTCTTTATTTACTGTTCGAGTTCTATTCTTGTGGTCGAGATTTTCCTCATCGAAGTTTTGTACTAAAATTTTTAAGGTTCTATTTCATGATGATTACTACAACACATAAAAGTGGAACACTAAAGGAGTTGGCTTCCAAGTTTTTCAAACTTGATCGATTTGATGGTGACAATTTCCAAAGATGGCAGAAAAAGATGCACTTCTTATTATCAAATTTGAAGATTGTCTATGTTTTGGATACTCCAAGACTAGAAGAAAATGAAAATAAATCTGTTGCTACAGCCCGTGAAAGGAATAAATGGGACAATGCTTATTGCATGTTCATAGGCCACATATTGAATGGTTTATTCAACACCTACCAAAACGAGGTCATTGTTAAGGAATTATAGGACAAATTTGAAATATGATACAATACCGAATATGCTACAGGTAAGAAATTTCTTGTTAGTCGTTTCAACAATTATCAAATGATTAATAGCCATTCTGTTATGGAACAATATCGTGATATTGAAAATATGTTGAATCAATTTAAGCAATATCATATGAAAATGGATGAAATAATTGTTGTATAATCCATTATAAACAAACTTCCTCCATCTTGCAAAGAATTTAAAAGAATTCTAAAATATAAGAAAGAGGAAATATCTCTTGAGACTTTGGCAAATCATCTTCGTATTAAAGAATAATATCAAAAGCAAGATCAAAACTTAGATTTTGAAGATGCCAAACTACATGTTACGGAAGAAGTACAGACTACTAAACCATCCAAGAGAAAGTTCAAATAGACTGATAGAGCACATAAGTTCAAAAAGAAACGAAAGGGCTTATGCTATCATTATGGTAAGTCGTGACATTTCAAGAATGAATGTCGATTTTTAAAGAAGAAAACATCTTATAAGGCTAATAATAATAAAAAGTTCATTGCAATGATATCTAAAATTAATATGGCACAAGAAGATAATGCATGGTGGATTGATACTAAAGCAACCAAATATGTGTACGAAGACAAAAGAATGTTCATAAAGTTCACACAATGTGAAAATGACAATGTCTTATACGTGAGAAATTCTTCCACCACAAAAATCAAAGGCAAAGGGTCTTTTGAACTATAATTCACTTCTAGAAAGGTTTTAGCCTTTAATGATGTATATTATGTACTAGAAGTTAGGAAGAACTTAGTATCTAGAAGTCTATTGAATAAGTTTGGTTTCACACTTGTTTTTGAGGCAGTTAAGTTTATTTTGTCTAAGGGAGAAATTTTTGTAGGGAAAGGGTATATGTATGAGAGCATGTTCAAACTCAATATTATTAATAAGAATAAAAATAACTATTTTTTCTTATATGGTTGGATCTTCTTGTTTATGGAATTATAGATTAGGTTATTTGAATTATAGAAAGTTGAATGACATGCATAAGTTAGATTTAATAATAATGTTGAAAAATACAATCAATGTATGTTGATTAAAATTACAAGAAACCCTTTTGCTAAGGTCAAAAGGAAAACAAAGTTGCTTGATTTGATACATAGTGATTTATGTGACATGCATAATACTCCTACATTAGGTGGAAAGAAATATTTTGTTACTTTCACTGATAATTGTTCTAGATATTGATATGTATATTTATTGCATTCAAAATATGAAGCGGTTGATAAACTTAAAGTTTATAAATCTGAAGTTGAACTTCTGTGTGAATCATTTATCAAGTGCTTAAGAACAAATATAGGTGAAGAATACTATAATCCAAGTTATTTTGAATCCATTGGGATTGTCCATCAAGTTTCAACCCTTTACACACCATAACAAAACAGTGTAGCTAAAAGGAAAAACAAAGTCTTGACTAAAATGACAAATTCAATGTTATCATATTCAACTCTTGGACAAGGTTTTTGGGGAGAAGTTGTTCTAACAACTTATCATATATTGAATAAAGTTCCTAATAAGGAAACTAAAATACCCCTTATGAACAATGGAAGAAAAGGAAATCAAACCTTAATTATTTAAAGGTCTGGGGTTGTAGAGCTATTGTCGAAATTCCAACACCTAAACGTAAAAAGTTAGGTGAAAGAGGAATTCAATGCATATTTATAGGATATTCACATATCAACAAGGCATATAGGTTCATGGTAATTGGACCAAATGATTCAATTTCAGTTAATATTGTTATTGAATCAAAGGATGCTATTTTTGATGAAAATGGATTTAATTCTATTTCAAGACAATTATAATCGCAACAATTAATTCATTCTTCAAATGAAAATGAAATTTTATTGGAACAAGTTGATAATAATGATGAATAGTGTCAAGAAGTAAGAAGAAGTAAAAGGATTAAAAAGGTCAGATTTTAGACCAGATTTCATTATGTTCCTTGTAGAAGGAAAAGGTGAAAGTATATGCAATAAAATACCTTATTATTATAATACGAAATCTAATCCTATTACATTTGAAGTGACATGAAATTTCAATACTCTGCTTTCTGGAAAGAAGCAATAAATAATGAGATGGATTCAATAATGGGAAATCAAACTTGGATCTTAGTTGATCTTCCATCGGGTTCCAAACCAATAGGTTGTAAATATATCTTCAAAAAGAAAATGGAAGTCGATGTAAACATTTATAAATTTAAAGCAAGGTTGGTAGCCAAAGGTTTTACATAAAAATAAGGTATTGATTACTTTGATACCTATGCTCCAATAGCAAGAATTTCTACAATTAGACTCTTAATATCACTTACATCAATGTATAATTTGGTTGTTCACCAAATGGATGTTAAAACTGCATATTTAAATGGTGAATTGGAAGAGGAAGTATACATGGAACAACCGAAAAGATTTGTTGTTTCAGGACAGGAGCATAAGGTAGTATGTAAGCTTGTTAAATCTCCATATGGACTTAAACAAGCACCAAAGCAACGAAATCAAAAGTTTGACAAGATTGTTCTAGCTAATTGTTATAAAATAACTGAATCTAATAAGTGCATATATAGAAAATTTGAAAATGGAAAAGGTCTCATAATTTGCTTATATGTAGATGACATACTCATATTTGGCTCGAGTTTGGAAAAAAAAAGAAAATGCAAAGAAATTCTTGTCAAACAACTTTTCTATGAAAGATATGGGTGTAGTAGATGTTATTCTTGGGATTAAAATAACCCGAGAGAAAAGCACTATAGCTTTATCACAATTACATTACACTGAATGTGTGCTTAAAAATTTTGATCTTTTCAATTGTATACTAGCATCTACACCCATGGATCCTCAAATAAAATTATTATCTAATGCTAGTTGGAAAATTCTTCAATTGAAATATGCAAGTCTAGTTGGTTGTCTTATGTACATAATGACTTGTACAAGACAAGATATTGCATATGCTACTGGGAAATTGAGTAGGGACACAAGTAAACTAAGTAGTTTGCATTGGTAATATTTGAATAGAGTACTTAGGTACTTAAAGAAAACTATTAACTATGGGTTGTGCTATAATGGATATCCTTCGGTTTTAGAAGGGTATTTAGATGCTAGTTGGATTACAATTTTGGAAGATCATGCTTTTACTAGTGGATGGATCTTCATTCTTATTGGAAGAGTCATTTCTTGGGGTTCCAAGAAACAAACATGTATTACTGATCCAACAATGGCAGTCGTATTGTCATTGCATCTAAAGAAGTGGAATGGTTAATAAATTTGCTTCATGATATACCTCTATGGCCTAAACCAATTTCACCTACTTTTATCCATTATGATAGTTAGGTTACTCTAGCAAAGGCATATAGTCGTATATAATGTAAAGTCTAGACACATTGGATTAAGACATAGCTATATCCGGTAATTAATCTCTGATGGAGTGATCACTATTAATCATTGGGTTTAACACTTGACTACACATTCCATTTCACCCATACCTTTTCTAATTGTTGCTTTTATCTTCGGCTATTTCCTTGAGTATTTTTGAACTTGAAAGTTCTTGTATTTGGTCCCTTTGAAACGGTAAAGAAATTTGTTGCTTTCTCTATGGCTACATGTGAGCTTCTCTTTTTCTCTTTCTATGTGATTTTTCAGGTTAAGCTCACCAAGATTTTAATTGGGGTTTCTTCAAATGAAAATGTAATATGTTCTGATTGTATTGGAAAATTGGTAACTTGAAGAAAAAAGACATAATTTGGTCCCTTTTTAAGCCATGGGGTCCAAGATACGGATCTCTTTGCCCTTAAAAAACATGTTTGTTCCTCTCTAGTACATATCCAGTCATTTACTTATTTTACAACTCAAAGTTTAGCTATCTAGGTGGACTGTTTCTCAACCATTGAAATGAGAAAAAGTTCTGCACATTCAAACCAAAATAATTTCTATTATATTCAACTAATTACAACCAGCATAATTCTATTAAGTTACGTTCAATGACCAGGATCGGTTATTTTATATTTTTATCCATTTGTCTCTAAAATTTGGAACATTTTAGTCAATAAAAATATTTCATCTCTCAAATGTATTAATGACGTCTTCTAAAGATTAGAGAATAAATTAACACCTGTCCCCCATTTACAGATTATGTTGTCTACTTTCTTCCTATGCATCACACTATTGTATTTTATTTTCAGCTTTTAGCATATGGTTACATGCATGTCTAAGGAAAGTCTCTCTCTCTTGTGTTATTGCTTAATTGAGAATTAGGTCAATTTTTTTCTAGTTGTTTCCTTCTTAGCTTTTTATTTATTTTGTTAATCTTGAATTGAATTATAGTTGTAGCATTGTGCATAAGGTGTTTTCTACCTCAAACTTTCATATAACGAGTTATAAGTTTTTTCCAAAGAATAATTAACTTTAGAGTTTAAGGTATTTCATTATGGCTTGAGATTGTAGTTTAATTGTATAATGCTTGTTATTGGAAGAATGATAACATTACTCAATTCGTGCTTAATCAGACTCGTGATTGTATGAACATAAATGGATATGTATGTTGCTACTTTAATAGGAGAATGGTGGTATTTATAATATTCAATGACTTGAAAACAGGTGAAAGCCTTAGGAGAGAGTAGGATCTTTGGTCAACTTTCCCCATGGATCAAACTCCCTTTTTGCATGCCTTTCCCTATGTGTTTGTGTTCAGAGTCATTCAGAATGCATGTTATATTTTACTTAGACTTGGATCTCTAATGGATATCCAAGCACTTGATGTTAGGACACACACAAGGCTTTCTGCACTTATTTGGGTTTTTAGCTAATTATATCTCATTCAATGTTCCCCTTTCCCCTTTCCATTGGTAGCTTCTAAATGTGTGGATCTTTATATTGTATTACATGTTTAGTGTAACCCCTTAAACCCGGCCTAGATGTTATGGCCCAATCCAAGCTAAACAAAACACTTTAAAACTTATCTCTTTGGAAAATCACTTTAATACTAGTAATTGGGCTTTTCAAATAAAAGACCATAAATCATTGATATTTCAATTTAGAAATTCAAACTTGAGTTCTTAGAAAATATCAAAATTTAAATCATATATCACAGCAAAAACACTCATTTATTTGAAGTTTCGTAAAAACCATAGAATTTGGTAAAATTCACCATTTGAAATTAGAATAATCATAAAAATCCAATGATTGAGTTCTAATCTCCTCACTTATTCAAAACTTGCTTAAAATCACATAATACCATGCAAAAATAATCCCAAGTAAACGATAATCCAAAACATCCAAAAAAAATAAAAATTCAGTTCAAAATCCCAACAATAATAATCCAAATAAATCACACTTATTATAATGTCCAATGCCATTATTCGTAAAAACATTTTGATAATGAGAGCCACTTAGAGAATTCGAAATCGAGCCCTAATCACGAGGATTACCTAAGACACATATAATATCGTGGATGAGCTTTTAAGGCTCAGTGTGAGATTTCCCACTATAAACACATAAACACATATATGATAGTAAACACATGTTTTCACATCAAATTCACACAACAATACGATCATAGATTTTATCATTGATATTATGCGTGAACATGTCAATGCACGTTTCGAAAATGACGCACGTTTTATAAAAGTTCCTACCATCTCCGCTACACACCACAATCGAGTTCCCCAGGACTCGTCCATCCAAATACAGCTAGTTTTGTGGACAAGCCACCACATAAGTATTGATAAAAGATCACATAGCACTTTGTGAATAAATCACCACATATTCACCAATAATGACCACTTAGTCATATAATCACATTGTGGACAAGCCACCACATATTTGCCAATAATGGCCACATATTTTCCAATAATGACCACATATCTTCCACCTTTCACATAATCCCACCCCATGCATGTGACATGGAAATATACACTTAACACATGTGAGTCACTTTAACACATAGGCATATAGATATGCTCACATATTCACAGTATTTTCACTTTCACATGCTTAACATGCTTTTCACATTAAATCATAGATCTTGATAGTCACATATTCTCATATACACATTTATCACATGCTTGAATCACAAATCACATAAGCCAATGTCATGAGATCAAGATTTACACATATTTCACATTATCAAAATAATCGCATCACATCAGAAGGTTTTAGTTTAAGACACTAACTTGATTCCTTTGCATTGATTTGTATTACAACTCTCGTACAATTAATATTTTATTTGTCACAATTATTAATTAATTATTTATAAAACACTATTTACACATACAACATTAACGATCCCACACCTTAGATTTGTAGATCCTTTTGCCTTAATCCATTAATGATTTTGCTCGATCTACTCATAAGATGATCTATTACACACAAACGATGATATGAGTTAAGACCTTACATAAAATTACCCACTAACGAAATTAATCTCTTAAGTTCATATCGATACTTACCCCACGATCTAAGATTCTTGAATGGAAGATTCCTTGTCACCGACCAATAGACTAGGAAACCTTGGTCAACCGTGACCAAGTTCAATGAACCACACAAGAAGGCAATTTGATGAACTTCAGGCAAGGGAAGGGGACATAGAGCAAAAAGGGGATCATGCACCCTTAACTTATGGTAACTTTGACCTGTGATTGAGAAATCAATTCCTCCTCTATATGGTAACATAGGTGGCCAACCATGCACTTTAAATGAAGGAATAATTTAAAAAAAATAATTAAAAGGTGTGAACAATGAGGTTTAAACCTTGGACCTCTAAGATAGTTATTTTACTACAAAACCACTTGACCATTAGTTCCATTGTATCCGAACTTACGTACTTAATTTAAAACATAGGAGTGGATAGCTTCACTATTACTTAAAAATTAAAATTGGGGCGTGACATTTAGTGTAGTGTTTTAAGGAACTTGTGGACTATTCTCTTGGCAAGTCGTTACATTCCTTTGCAAGCATCTTTTCCAAGAAGTCATTACCCAAAATTAATAACTCCATTCTAGATCATATGGATAGCAGGATTTGCTGGTCCAGCATGCTGATGTAATTGTCACTCACTACATCTATCTCTCTGCGTTATAAATTACACTAATACAATCTAATACAATTTTAGGTCCAATTATATTCTAATTTTGTTGTTGACTTCATGACCTATTTGACAACTAATGCAGATCCTTGCTTAATCCTTCAATCCGCACTTGGAATTAGACCTTTGAAATTTTATCCAAAGTCCATTGAACTTTAAAATAAGATAAGTATTAAATTAATTTCTTGGAATTATTTAGTAAAAAAAACTTGAAGACTAAAATTTAAAAGTTCATAAGGTATAGGGACTAAAGGTAGAATTGAACCTAAGATTTTATCACTAAAAAATAATAGAAAGATCAATAGGCCAGCCGAGCCCATTGGAACATGGATA
The DNA here is from genome assembly GCA_039519145.1 of Kokia cookei. Classification (NCBI taxonomy): domain Eukaryota; kingdom Viridiplantae; phylum Streptophyta; class Magnoliopsida; order Malvales; family Malvaceae; genus Kokia; species Kokia cookei. The sequence goes on from CM076907.1 coordinate 25,599,077, forward strand.
TATATGTGTATATATGCATATATGATCTAAAAATGTTGTGTTTTAATTAATTGTATTTCATGCTTATTAAGTAAAATATTAGGTTTTATGGCTTAGTACAAAAGTTCTAAACATTGGCTCATTGTCATAAGTATACCTATAGTATTACATGTTTAGTGCATTGCTATAAAGAACTTGTGGACTATTCTCTTTGCATATTATTACATTCCCTTGTATATCTAATCAGAATGAACGAGGAATGATTGCATATTGATTTGTAAATCCTATTGTAATCTTGCATCTTTTTTGTAGTGATTAAATAATTTTGTGGCATTATTTTGTGTAGATGGATCATAAACAAGATCAACATGCAATTGTTAGGGTTGTGGCTTCAGTTTTAGCTTGTGAGGCTCTTTAGATTAAAAAAATTAAAAACTAAGAAGGAAATTGCTTCTCACTCTTGTGTGAATCAAGATTATGAAAGAGAAAATTATATTAATAGTATTTTATATAGTGGTGACCAACATTGTATTGATGTGATAAGGATGAGACAGATTGTCTTTTTAAATTTGTGTGATATTCTTAGAAGGAATAATTTGTTACAATAAACTAAATCATAAATATTAGGGAGCATGTAGTTATATTTTACATATAATTGTTCATAATGTAAGATTTTGAGTGATTGGATCTAGATATTATAGATCAATTGAGACAATTCACCGTTACTTTAGGATTGTAATGAGAGCTATTTTGAAATTGTATAAACTAGTTATTAGATTACCTGATAAGTTAACTCCTAGTGAAATTAGAAACAATGCAAGGTTTTATCCTTATTTTAAAGATTGTATTGGAGCATTAGATGGAACTCATGTTCGTGCATCCATTCCAGTTAGCATTCAAGGAAGATTTCGTACCCGTAAAGGGGAGACGACACAAAATGTATTGGCTGCCATTACATTTGATTTGAAATTTTCTTATGTTCTAGCTAGTTAGGAAGGTAGTGCACTTGGTTCTCATATTTTAAGTGATGCGCTTTCACGTCCAAGAGGATTAAGACTTATGGAAGGTAAAAATAACATTAAATATCAAATAGTTCAAGTAAGCTCATAATTTATTAGTAATAATTATGTTTTATAAAATTGTCGGTAAATATTATCTTGTTGATGCTGGATATGGCATTCGAAATGGATATATTATCCCATATAATGGTGTTCAATATCATTTAAAAGAGTTTAGTAATCAGGGGCCAAAAACCGCAAAGGAAATCTTTAATTTTCATCATTCATCATTGTGAATCATTATTAAACGTGTTTTTGGGATTTTGAAGAAACAATTTTGTGTGTTAGATGTTGAACCATTTTGGAATTTTCAAACTCAAGTAGATATAGTTTTGGCTTGTTTTATCATTCATAATCATATAATGGGAGTTGATCCTAGTGATTTACTTGATTAAGGATTATATGAGGAGCCTGAGTTTGATTTGATAATACCAACTCTTACGGAGCGAGAAGAAAGAGAAGAAGCAAGAGAATGGTCTGTTAAGAGAGAGGAAATTGCACAAACTATGTTGACTGATTATATGGCTAGAAATATTAAGTAGGTTTAGGGGTTAGGGTTATTGTTTCTATGTTATGTATGTTTTAGTATTAAAGTTGTTGTTTTTTTAATGTTGGTTGGATATTGATTTTGAAATTAGTTTCATGGATTTTGAAATTATTATGTTTTAAACTTGTTGGATATTTAATTTATCATGTTTTAAGCTTGTTGAATATTGAAATGATTTACAATGACAATTATTAATGTAGAATGGGTAAGGGCAACAAAAAAGGGATCACCAAACAATTCAGGTGGAAAAACCGATGGAACATCTTTTTCTCGAAATTATAGCAAAGGAGGCACAGAAAGGAAATAATCCTTCTAACATTTTCAAAGCAGTTTCTATTAATCGGGTTGCTGTAGCTATTTCTGAAATATTTCAAGTTCAATGTGATGCTAAGGATGTGGAAAATCATCTAAGGACCGTAAAAAACCAGTGGCAAATTATATGCACAATTCGGGCCGAAAGTGGTTTTAGATGAGATGATAATAGGAAAATGATCACATGTGATAGAGCGGCATATGATACAACAGTGATGGTAATATATGTATATATATGTTAAGTATATTTCAATTGTTTTTACTTGTTATTCTAACTGTGTATAATATCCAACAGGCATACAAAAGGTATGAACCTCTTTTGAATAAAAGCATTGATCATTATGATTAAATGGCTTTGTTTGTTGGCAAAGATATGACAACAGGGAGTTTTGCAAGAACATTTGTTGACACGGACTTGGATGATGGTAACCAAGATTCAGTGCTTGTAGACTGCGATAATGAGGAGATTAAGGAGGTAAGAATAAAATTATCTTCATCTAGCACATCTAAACGTAAAAGAAAAATGCTCAAGAAAGTATTGTTGATAAACAAATTAAATTTGTGGGTGAACAACTTGGTAAGATTGTTAATGCATTGGAACAATTTACTGCGGATAAGACACCATATCTTTATGAAGAAGTGAGGTAGAAGGATTTGATGACAACTTCCTTTGTAGTCTGTTTGATTATTTTGTGGGTCGTGAATCCGAGGCCAAAGCTTTCTTAGTTAATAGTACGAATCATAGAAAAATTTGGCTTTAAAAATTTTCTCAAGGTTGAAGATATTGATGCTTTAATGTGGTTTAATATTAGTTAAGCACTTGGACAATGTTGTAGTTATAATGTGATGTACTATTAATTATGCACTTGAATAATATTATTAATTTATAGTATTAATTGTGGTTTGGAAGCTAATTTATTATTATTCAATCTTTTTTTTATCACACAATTAGGAATCATTTATTCGCTTTGGTTATTTTCAGTTTATGACCGTTAATATTCTAACTTAATAATTAAGTATTATTAGATTTATTTATAAATAAATCATTACAATATACGTAAAAATAATATAAAATATAAATTTATTAATAGATATAAAATAAACTCAATTAAACAATGAAAAGATAATAAATTCTCGAATGTATGTTTTTATAAAATATTATTAGGAAATCTGTTAAACAATAGAAAATATTTTATATAGATTCATTAAAACACTAAAAAATATTAATCTTTCCAAAAAAAATAAATCATTTTTCAAAAATTATTTTCCAAAAAAATTATTTCACTAACAAACAAACAAAATCTAAATGTAAAAATACAAAAAATACCGTTAGTTAAAATTTTTATTTTTATTATTTCAAACCCTAATTCTATTCTCTCTTTTTTCATTTTCAACATTTCTAGAAATACAATTTATTGCACATATATCATACAACTTTTTGGTAAAATAAACTAAAAAAAAAAACGAGGTATTGGGACAATATGATTGTTCTTTTACAACTCTACTTAAATATTTATTTATAAATATTAAATTATAATTTACCTTATTTTTATATATCATAATTATTATTGTATATTTTTTAGTGATAAAAAAGAGAAGCAAATTACATCACAGTAAATTGAACGAAAATTTCACTATTTTTATCTTGTTGAAGTAAATTCGAGATCTCGATCAGTGTTTCATCGAGAATCTGTAACGTTGATTTCTATATTAAATTTAATTTGACTATAAAATCAGCTACTAAATTATATTTAATTATTAAATTTGACAACTTAAATCTAATTTATATTTACAATTTTTGAGATCAAATTGATATTTAAATTTGGAAACAGTTAATCGAGTTGCTCCTTTTTTTAGATATGTGGTTGATGTGGTTAACTTTTATATTACAACAAGTAAAATAGTTACCCGACTCTTAAAAATAAAAATTGAAGGATTTTTTATTTTTATTTAACATGCATAATGGACCTTCACGAACTTGTGGTCCAAATTTAGATAAATGCAAGTGTTCAGATTCACTTTATATGTCTTTTTTAGTTATTTTATATTTTTATAATATAAAAAAATATAATCTTTATAAAAAAAAAAGCTATTTTTATAATCTTTTAGTTTTTGGGATTTTTTTTTATACTTTTTAGAATTTCTCTTAAATTTTTATTCTTCTTTTATATATGTTTTTATATATTTTGTAGTTTTTTTTAATAGTTGCTACCTTTGTACTTAAAACTTTCGCAATCTATCGTTTGCCCCTTCTTTTATGGTCATTTTGATATATGTTGCTTTCTTTGATGGATTCCACCATTACTATTTAGCATAGCACACAAAAATATATCGAAATAAGATATAATATAAGAAAATAACATGATTGGAACAAATGAACAATAACATAATTTAAATAAATGAATATTCTAAAGATTACATATTATTAGAAAATTAAAATTTTTGATGAGTAATGTTAAAATATAATTATTATATAAAAGAAATAATGTGAATAACAAAGAAAAAAAGAAAAATTCTTAAAATATCCAAAACAATATTATTTTTAATTCTAAAAAATACTTGGTTTTTTTAAAATATTAGAAATTTTATATTATTATTTCTAAAATTATAAAGAAATATAAAATTAATAAAAATACACATCTAGAATAAATCTACCTAGGTAAATCAGCGTATAGGTTCACTTGAATCTAGACATATGTTAGTTTAATTCATTACCCGCGTGAAAAAAAAATTCTAAAAAAAGGCTCAACAATATCTAAAAATTTGTAGGTTATTTTTTTCATTTTTAAGACACGTAGTACCGACATGGTTAACAGTTTCTAAACACCTAAAAAGTTAACACTTGTATTCAATGTTAGTAATTAATTAATTTAAAAAATATTTTTAATAACTTTTAAATTTTAAAATTTTTGGTATTATTAAAATTTTAAAAATAAATTCATTAATTTGCATTCACATGACAATCCACGTATGGTAATGTTAACAAAAGTTAACAGACATTAATTTTTTGGATAAATTACACTAACAGTTACTCAACTTTGATATGGGAAAATAAACAGTCACTTGATTTATATTTCAATCACTCAACTTTGAAAATGTGACAAAACAGTCATTTTTTACGTTTTCCGTCACAGATATCATGAAATAGTGACATGCCAGTTAACAATATCAGTGGAGTGTGAAAAACATCCAGCTGTCCGATTACATTTAACAAAACAGTCACTCAACTTTGAAAATGTGACAAAACAATCACTAACATTATTGAAAAGTGACAAAACAATCACTGTTTAATCCACTTGTAAACTGCATTGCTTGTAACCACTTGTATTCCACAGCCCTTAATTTTTCTATAACTTTCTTAAAATGGCCCTCCCATGCATATAGCTTTAGCACCTTCATGTTTATAAGAGCCTCAAAACTAGCCTTGAGTCTCTTATCTTGAGAAACCATTAGGTTTCTTTGAAACTTGTGTTGTAACTTGGCCAGTGGAACATTGCATATGACAGTGAAGATGATAACAACTAGGGCTACAAATGTGGCTAGTCCCACTGCACGGAAGAGAATCACTGGAGTGATGCACAGCTGAAGGCTTGTTGTCCATGTTTGATGGAACCAGAAAGGAAATTCTTCGATCCTATAAGCATCCACAATAACATAATTTGTTATCTCACCACTCGAGTGCATTGACCTTGCAGCATTGGATAATCTCAGTTGCTTCTTATATATAGCTGTTGTGAGTAAAGATCTTATTTTTAGACTAGTTAGTCTGACTTGAAAATACCACTATCTTGTCATATTTTTAAAGTTGAGTGACTATTTTGTTAAATGTAACTGATCAGTTGGATGTTTTTCACACTCCATCGACGTCTTCAACTGCCATGTTACTGTTCCGTGACGTCTATCATGAAAAACGTGAAAAAAGATTATTTTGTCACATTTTCAAAGTTGAGTGACTGAAATGTAAATCAAGTAACTGTTTGTTTCTCCATATCAAAGTTGAGTGATTGTTAGTGTAATTTACCTTATTTTGAAGTGATTTGACAAACAACTAATGTTTAACTGTTAAAAGAGAAAAAAACATTAAATGAATGACAAAAATGATTTTTTATAAAATTGGATGGTCAAATATATTATTATGTTTATTTTTCTTTAACCTATTAAAGTTTTGTTTTGTAACAATTGATGTATTATAATATTTTATTTGAGTTTTATTTTTTTTTGATAAAATTGTATTTAATTATAATAGTTTTATTTATAATATAAGTTAATTTATTTTTAAAAAAACCTCATAAAATTTTATTACTAATTCAAATCATGACTTACATCAACAAGAATGAGAAACATATGAACTAGAAAAGAATACAATTATTCCTTAAAAAAGGAAAAACTACAATTATAAAATCTATAGATTTGGTTATTATCACTGTATATAAAATTATAACTATTTCTCCTAATTAAAATAAATAATCCACGTGTAATCCTCTTATTCTTCCACGTCACAATCTAATTATCACAATAAACTTTAATTTTTTTAATAACAAAAAAAGTAACCCGCGTGCCACCCCTTTATTTGTCCGTGTTAATCCTCTTATTCGTCCACACCATTTTTTAGAAAGAAATAGCGTTAGCATAGGTAGCAACTTATGTACAACTTCAGGCATTGTTGCGATCTAAAAAAATAAAAGTAGAAGTACTAATTTTGAAAGAAATTGTCTAAGTTTTATTTTTTAAAAAAAATGTTTATTTTGACTTGTCAAATTTTATAAAATTATCTCAACCCTTATGTAATGTTTTTGAATTAATCTTTGTTGAAGTTGTGGGGCACAATCAACAAATAATGTGGCATATGTGTCACGTATCACGATCTCATTAATTAATTAATGTACTAATCATTTAAAATTTAACGATGTTAAAAAATAATGAAAGAATTTGAAAATTTTGAATAGAATTTAAATATTTTCTCAATACATTTTCATCATATAAGTTTTTAAGAGAAATATTCATTCAAGTCAATATATCATTAAACGTATTATTCAAATAAAATGGAGGTTTAGTTGGTGAGAAACATCTCAATCATTTTGAAGGAGAAGGGGAAAGTGTACCACTTTCAGACGGGTTCATTTTTTATATTTTTTGAGTTTTAGTCAAAACAATAAAATGAAATTTTAAGTTCTTTAAATTTAGAGATTCTTTTTTAAGTTTTTTAAATGTTGATAAAAAAAATTTTGGATTCTTAAAAATTAAAATTTTTTGGGATCCCTTAAAAGTTGATAAATTCTTTTTAACCTTTAAAAATTATTATTTTTTGAATATTTTAAAAACTAAAAAATAACATTTTAAATTCTTTTCAATTTTTAGCTCTGAACGATCGTATTTCTGAACAATCTCAAAACTGCACCTACTTTCAGAAAAGAACAAGCAATGGCGTCAAGTACGCGCAAGCATCTTAGTTTAAAAAAAATGATACACTTGCAGTTCACAAATTATAATAAATAAATCAATTAAAACAATAAAAATTTATAATTCAACAGTCAAAAGGTTTATGATTTTTTTTTGACAATTTAAAATAATTTTCTCACGTCGCCCCTAAATCCAAAAGTAATGAATCAAGTGGAAAGGAGAAGTTCAATTTGGACAAATTGCCGCATAATTTTATATATGTGCTATAAAAGGGATTTGCACTTATGCTGCTATCAACACAGCTCATCATTCACTTAGGTTTTGGAGTGGCAAACCGCACTCCCACGCTAAACATGTAGGATTTACTTTACGGCTATATCTAATTTAATGCTGCCTTTTTAAATATATTAGTTTTATATTAAAAAAATTTCGTTTTTTTAAAATCACGTATTTTGCATTTCACTACGTGTATTTAATTATTTTTATTATTTAATAAAAATATATTTTATAAAAATAATAAATATATACCAAATATTTTACGATAAAATAATTTAAATCATAATTAAAATAATTGTATCATGTTAAAAAATATATTTGTGCAACATATAAATATGGACATGTTGTAGATTTATATTCTACTCTTCAATCTTCACTATTTTGATCTTAAAACAAGATGCTAATAAATTAATTATGTTATTGATATGTTATATAATAATATTATTTACAATTTACAGTATATAGTTTGTTTGTACTTTTTTTAGTAACACTGTTATATTCTTATTCAACTTGTATACGTGTTAGAAAGATGTTGTTGACCTCCCTTTGGTTGACCATTTGTCTTGATAAGAGGAATGATATGCTTCTGTTGTCGAGACCACTTGCTGTATAAGCATTCTTGTCAAGCCCTTCCGCTTTTTTAAGACAAGATAAGCACTCGCTTCTTAGGCACTTGCTTTTTAGGTGTGAGAGATCCTCAAGTGTGAACACACTCTCAAGGCAATGAGGGGCTCACCTGGACATAACAATCTTGTATTGGTCGATTGGATAATAGAATGGGGCTCACCATGAATATCCTTTACATTTGTGAATATCATTTATGCACCTGGTGAGGCAAAGCATTCATCTTACCACATCATGCCAGTGGACAAGAGGATCTCTCATATAGATACCCTCTCAACAATGAAGAATGGATCGATGTCCCAACCTTTAAAGTTACATTCAGCAATTATCTTCTCTTACATTAATCAAACTGTCCTCTTGTTCCTTTTTGACTCTCCCCTCTTTAGGTGAATCGACCTCTACAGAACCAGCACTTACTCCTCCTTCCTTTCATCCCTTATTGTACTTTGTATCCATAATTGGCGTGGTAAGCGTGGATATTACGATGGATACTTCTCAAAATGATGCTACTCTTAATAACCCAATGCCCACCATCTCCAACAATCATGCTAATTATTCTGCCTCGAGGACCGGTGTGACACTCTATACCCGACCCTACTATATCAAACCCTGATATAGGACACCACAATACTTAAATACTTAGCAAAATTTCAAGACTTGCAGAAACCATACTGGATGTACTTCTTTTTATTTATAATATTTTCTAAGTCAAAAGATTTTAATAGAATATTTATTAATTATAATAGACTCTTAAAAGCAATAATAAGCATTACAACTTAAACCTTTGACGAGATAGACATATTCATGGAGTAGAGTACTATTCGCCACATTCTCAAGAGTGCCCCTCTTTATGCTTAATATCGCTCTTCAAACTGCCACCATGACGCATTCTTGACTTGATCCCTCCTACTACACTGGTTCAATTCCAAGCACCTACATTACAAATAAATGCCTATAAGTTCGACAACTTAGCGAATCTCAATCATTGTTATCTTTAAACGATGATGTTGAATTCTTCGACTTAATAATCTTGGACTTCCTTTAAAAATTTGGAGTCTTCTTTTCTAATTCCTGGCGGATAACTATACGCCAACCTCTAAATCGAGCACCTTGTACACATTGCATTCGATTGGTGGATTACAAGCTTCCCACCTTATAGTGAATCCCATTTTGCAATCGCTTGAAGATAGAGATTGGATACATTTCTCCGAATGATATACCTACAAACACTATCTCAGTGGATTCATGTATTGGCTCCGACGGTTGTCGGAATACCATTCACGCCATAACTTCTTGTTGATTCAGACAACAAATTTGGTTCGATGAAGGTAATATTTTATATCACCCAATAGCAATTCAGATAACTTCAATACAAAATTGGGAAAACTTCTAGATGTGGCGGGCACTTACACCACCGATAATTACATATATGCCAAGCTCTTTTTTTGACCTAGTGAGTTATTATGGCGGATTCATAAGTCGAGTACTCTGCCGAGGACTCTTTCAAAAAATGCCCTAAAGGCATACCTAGATCTCACCATAAAGGAGGACTAACAACTCGCCACTTAGGTGTTAAAAATTTTCTTGATAGGCTTTCTAGACATTACGCCACATAGGCTTTACAAGTGACTCACCATAAAGGCTTCCCCAAATAAATTGCAACGAAGGCTTTACAAGTGACTTGCCATAAAGGCTTCCCAAAATAAATCATCACGAAGGCTTTACAGGTGACTCACCATAAAGGCTTCCCAAATTAAATCATCACAAAGGCTAGGTCTGGTTTACGACCAATGCACTACATAAACTATCGTGTTTGACTATATGGATTTGCCTAAGCTCAACATTACTTAAGGTTTGCCTATCATCGCCCCTGGGACACGTGAAAGCCCTAATAAACAAATGCGACTCATCCGCCACTCCTAGAATGTGCCATGGCCATGGTCTTTTCACATATCTACCACACTGACCTTTTCTTATTTTTACTGTCCCAATGGACCTCGTGTTTACTGTCCTGGTGGACTACATTTCATCATATTATCTTTCATGTTCACTGTCCTAGTGAACGTCATAAAATCACCACTACAGGGTCCATTATTGTATCATATACTTTCTCAACACTCCTCCCAAACCCTATTATCGTCAACCATACTAGGTCATGCATCACTCAAATAACATAATGGATGCATTTGCATAAATTTCAATAATAATCTTAACAAAATCATACTTCCTAACACATAATTTCCCATGCATGCTTACCATACATCGTCATATTCATGCAGCGTATTGTACACTTTCGTATATACATACAAATGCTTCACAGAGAACACACACAACTATACATGCATATAACAAATTCACAAAAAGATATGTGCTTCTATATGAACATTGACCGTACAAGGAATCATATGTATCGTGTAATAGTCGGGTCCAGTGACTCATTAAAGACCTACGTTTACCTCGACCTAGAGTTCCTATTTTGATTCTCTTTCCTAATCTAGCAACAACTGCTTACAAGATCATGAATTTTCCATTAGAATCCCATTTATAGATGGTTTACTAACATTTTAACTATGTGTGACCTTATGAAGGACTTTTCACTCATACCTTACTATTCTTACACCTTTTAACATCCTTACTCATCAATAATCATCACATACAAAGCTATAAGACTTATCAGAAGGTTGAATCATCCATTGATTAAATAAGGTTTTAACCATATCTTAATGAAGCAAAAGAGAACATTTAGGTTAAAAAGAAGAACCAGAATGTAAAGTAGAAAGTAAAGACATTCGGAATATCTTATCGTTTTCTAAATATAAACTCCTTGTCCCTTACTGTGGACTTTGATAAGTGAACCCAAAACTTCTGATTTCCTACAAAAATCTGAGGGAAATGTAAAGAGAATCCAACGAAGATTTTCATTATCGTTTGACTAGTCATAGAAAGAGTCTAATCAATCCAATTGACTCCCAACTAACCCATTATTAAAACCAACTAAAATATTGCTCGTATGGTGTGGTCTTTAAGACAATCTATTCTCTAACAACTTACTCATACAGTTAATAAGCTTTTGGTGCTCAGCCAAAACTCTAGGCATACTCTTCCTCACTTGAAGATACCATGTAACTAAATCCTTAGATACTGCTAATATGCAGATACTTTAACGCTACTATGCACCAATACTCTGACTCACCATCAAGCCAAAACGGAGGCAAGTTATGCTACCATAATGCACCAAACAGTTTACATACATACTCACCTTTTTCGATCCGTCATTTTTGGGGTGTGACAACTCTCCCCTACTTCAAGGAAATTTTGTCCTCAAAGTTTTTATCAAGCTAGCAACCCCATTACCAAGGATGTTGGAACTACAGAAATGTGCAAGGGTATTGATCTACCATAATTTGACTTAGCAAATTAAACTAGTTTTCACACTTTAGGAGCTTGAAAGTAGGCATTATTGTTAGAATTTACTTAGGATTTAGTTGTTTTTTTTAAAGTTAATAAAATGTGTAAAAAGTGAAAAAAAACGAGTCTTTTACTGACCTTAAAGCCGATTGAGGCCTAAGGTTGGCTAATCTTCTTAGTGATCGTGCAGGAGACCTTTAGAAGGCGATCAATACCAACACTGATCACTATGTCATGACATGAGACTATGGATGTCGCAACATAGTGACCAAACCCAAAGAATCTTGAAGCTACCTTCGTGATCACGACACCACACAAGGGTGTCGCAATAAACCCTGGAAAATATACCCCGAAGGAGTACACTGCCTCTTTTATCATGACATAGTACCTGAAGTCGTGACATCGTCTCCTGGACACGAAAATACATCGAGTAAGGGGAGTTTTTGTCTTCACAATGCATCATTAAACCAAAGAATGACAGCTGACCTAGGGTTGAGGATTATGACCATCAAAAGGTTATAAATAGACCCATTGAACATTCATTTTACACACATAAATTCCGTAGACAATTTGCTCTTTTTCTTAAATTTAGGTTTTTATTTATTTTCTTCCTTAGGCTTTAGTTATCTCGTTTTGTTCTTTTATTCTTCGGAGACGTGATTTGTAGACGCGTATAAGCGCTTGGGAATTCTTTCTAGTTTTAATACAAATTAGGGATTTTCTTACTCTTTATACTTCCAATTTATTTATCATGTTTATCATTTATATTTAAATTATATTGTTTATGAAACCCATGAGAAACTAATCCCTTTATGGGGGATTAACAAGTGGAGGCATGATGATTTAACTATTATGTAGGGTTTTTCAACGGAACAACTATTTGGAAAAGGATGAACATGAAACAAACCCTAGGCCTAACAATCCTGGGAAGTCATCAAGGTAGGAATTAACCCTAAATTGATATTGACCATTCATGAACACCTTTACCCTAAGCTAGTTTGGACTGTGAGGTTGGAAGATAAGTAGTTATTATTGACTCGTTATGTTAGTGGAAGATCAGAATATCGAAAGATCCTGCTAGGGTAGCAACTAGTTGATTGACGAGAAACCTGGACCAAAGATTGATGAAACATACTAAAGCGAGCTAACACCTTGTGATCAGATCTAGCAACTTTCTAATGTCATTTTCACTTTAATTTATTTTCTTGTTTTTATTCAGTACTTTTATTCTCATTAAAACTCGAAAACTTTTATTTATATCTCGTACTATAAACCTAACTAAAGTATTACTTAGATCTTGTTTGTGCAAGAATTAAAGTTATTAGTGGTTTACCTCCCTTGTGTACGATCCTCGTAGTATTCACATACCCCATTGTAACTATATTACAACTTGACCCGTACACCTGCGAAAAGCCCTAAAATTATACTCTGGACATTAGTGCGTCCAGCGGGGATCAAGTTGTTGGCGCCGTTGCCGAGGAAGCAACCTCACTATTAAAATTAAGTTTTGCATTTTAAGAATAATTAAAAAATTTTAGGTTATAGATACGTTTTTATTTCTTTTATTATTATTATTATTTTTACTTTAGTTTATGACTCGGAGCCAAGGAAATATGGTAGACCTAGTTCCTAACCCCAAGGATATTATTCCAAGAAATCGTTAACAACAGCAGCAAATGCAAAATCCACCACTGCCTGCCAACGATCAAACACACGAAAATCCACCTTGCGATCTCGTAGAGGACAACGTTCAAGAAATCATACCATCATCACTGTTACCAGCAAATCAACCAATAACACAAAATGAATGAACATTAAGGGATTATCCCTTACCTAATAAGGATCTGGTTCGTGGAAGCATCGCTAGGCTGACTATCGCAGTAAATAACTTCTAGATTAAGCCAAAAATGATTCAAATGATCCAAAATAATTTGCAGTTTCGAGGCATTATGACAAAAGACCTAAGCCTACATCTTAAACGGTTCCTTCAACTATGTGGCACATTTAAATTTAATGGGGTCACTAATGATGCAATCTATCTTCGATTGTTTCCCTTTTCTTTGATTGATAATGCCTTTTCTTGGTTAGATGCATAGGCACCAAGTTCCATCACTACTTGGGACGAGTTAGGAGGAAAAATAAGAAGAAAGATCTTCACATTTCGTCAATTGGAGGGACAAGGATTCCATGAAACGTAAGACCATTTCAAAACCCTGATTCAAAAGTGTCTGGACCACGATTTACTTGAGTGGTTGCAGTTGCAAATCTTTTACAATTGGTTACACGCATCTATTATGTTTGGACTCGATGGCGTGGCAAGAGGAGCCTTCATGAATAGAACGTATAACGACGCATATGAGTTAATGAAAAACATGAAAATGAATTCCTTCCAATGGCCTATCGAACAATTTACTTATGGCCATAAATCAACATCAATTAAAGCTATCCATGAACAGGACAGATATAAACAATTAATTGATAGGCTTAACCATATCGAATTTGGAACCAGTGCTCCACCGACACAAGGGGAGATAAACCTCTCTATCATTATCTCATTAACCCAATTGAGGATTTGAATTACATCGTGAATAGGGGCGAAAAATGTTATTCAAATACCTATAATATCAGTTAGAAGGACCATCCAAAATTTTAGATAATAGTCAAGCGAATCCAATGAGAAATACCAACTATCAACCTCCTTATCTACAAAGACCTTAGGAAAAACTAATCCAAATGATCATATTGTATGTACTTAACGAATGGATCGAATCGAAGGGGAGATGCAGTCCATGTGAATGAAAATGAATCAGGTATGGTCTGAATGGATTTGGTAAAATATTGAGAAAATATTGAAAATTGAGTTCTTGGAAGTTAGACACTTGTTTCTTATCTTTCTTTTTTTTTTCAATAGGGATCCTTGACCTTATATTTAAGTCTTGTAACAACCTTATGAATGTTTGTAGCCGTTAGAAACAAAATAGAGTCGTTGCAGCCATTAAAACTAACATTAAATGTAGAGCCCATTGCAGCCATTAAAACTAACATTAAATGTAGAACCCATCAGAGTATCAATAGAAATGCAGAAGATGCTAAACTTTGGCTACTATCTTGACATGTTTCGGTAGAAGTCCTCAAGGTACTCTGGTTGTATTAGTAGATCGAACCAGGGAATTAGTAGAAGTCCCAAGCCAAAACTACCTTCCTCACTAGATTCTATTATAGCGATAGAAGTTTGGGTTGTATCGATAGAGCCCAAAGTTGTATCGGTAAAAGTCTTAGTTCTACTGGTAAAATTATGTAGCCTTTTCAAGGTCTTTCCATCTTGAGTTCTACTGATACTTGTCCACCTAAGTAGCGGTAAAAGTCTTTCAGACTACAAAAACTCGTTAAAAATTAAGTTATTTCAAGGCTTTTTAAATGTTTATTTTGTCCGACACTTTGAAAATAATTTTAAGGAATTATAAACAATTTTTGCAGATTTAAGTAGTGGATTTTTAATATACTTTTTGTTATATTAAAATACTTCAAAAACTAGAGCTAACAAACTCCTCCTTTTTGACATAACAAAAATATTTTAAAAATTTGCTAACTCCCCCTATTTTAAACATTATTTTCGAAATAAGCTCCTTTTTTGAAAAAATATATTTTAGACGTCATTGCATTTAAAATTTCAACTTAAAGAATTTGGCTTTAAGATTAAGTTGAAAGAATTTTTTTTTGATTTTCAACTAAGGATAATTTTGCTTTTAAGTTTAAGTTGAAAATTATATTATGCAAATTTTGCATTTTTCTCCCTCTTTTTGTAATATAAAAAAGAATGCATGCATGAGAAACTAGGGAAATTAAGTGCTCAATACTTAAACATATGGAGACATAAGAATAATAAATAGAAACAAAAAAAAAAGGAAGCATATAAACAAGTAATGTACACAAAGCATGCATAAAACAACACAAGTGTCCAAGAATGTAAAAAAGATTATACAAGAAGCTTATGAAGGCATGTTCATTAGTCCTAACTCTCCCTTAATTATGCAAAATCTCTCCTTATCTAAATGCTTTGTAAAAATACTGGTTAGTTGATGCAAAGTAGCTACAAACTCTAGAATTATGTCACCTCGTTGCACATGATCTCTAATGAAATGATGTCTTATCTCTATGTGATTTGTTCTAAAGTGTTGGATGAGATTTTTGGTTAAGAAAATAGCACTAGTGTTATCACATCTTAAGGAATGTGATCCACATCAATTCCATAGTCAACTAATTGTTGTTTCATCCAAAGAATTTAAGCACAACAACTACCTATGGCAACATATTCCGCTTCGGTTGTGGACAAAGCTACATTATTTGGTTTCTTAGAGAACCAGGAAACAAGCATGTTTCCTAAGAATTGGCAAGTTTCAGAACTGTTTTTTCTATCTGACTTGCATCTTCCAAAATTCACATTGGAGTAAGCATGTAAACTAAATGATGAATATTAGGGATACCAAAATCGTAAGTTTGGAGTGTCCTTAAGGTATCTAAAGATTCTCTTAATAGCTTGTAAATGTGATTCCTTAGGAGATAATTGATATCTTGAGCATAAACAAACACTAAACATGATATTCAGTCTACTTGTGGTATGATAAAGCAATGATTCTATCATAGACCTATAAAGTTTAGTATAAACACATTTACCTCTATCTTTATCAAGCTTTGTTGAAGTGCTCAATGGTGTTGATTGAGGCTTAAAGTTCTCAATTTTAAACTTCTTTAGCATTTCCTTGATGTATTTGGTTTGATTGATAAAGATTCCATTTTGAGTTTGCTTGATTTGGAGCCCCAAAAAGAAATTGAGCTCACCCATCATGCTTATATCAAATCCACCTTGCATAATCTTAGAAAATTCTTGACAAAGAAGTTCATTAGTAGCACAAAATATAATATCATCAACATAAATTTGTACTACGAAAATGTTTGTCTTTAGTTTTTATAAGCAAGATGGTATCTACTTTCCCTCTTCTAAAGCCATTTTCAATTAAAAATTTGGAAAGTCTTTAATACCAAGCTCTAGGAGCTTGCTTCAAACTATATAGAGTTTTAGACAATTTGAAAACATGATTTGGAAAATTTGGATTCAAAATTGGGAGGTTGTTCAACATAAACTTCTCATTTATGAAACCATTTAAAAATGCACTTTTGACATCCATTTGAAAAAGTTTGAAATTTTTTGAACTTGAAAAAGCTAGTAACATCCTAATGGCTTCTAACCTAGCTACCAGTGCATAAGTTTCATCATAGTTAATACCTTCCTCTTGGCTATATCCTTTGGCAACTAATCTAGCCTTATTTCTAACAATATTACCATTTTCATCAAGTTTATTTCTAAAGACCCATTTAGTTCCTATAGTTGGATGATCACTAGGTCTATCAACTAAATTTCATACTTGATTTCTTTCAAATTGATTTAATTCTTCTTGTATATCCATTATCCAAAATTTATCATTTAAAGCATCATAATATTTTTAGGTTATATCTAAGAAATGAAAGCTACATAATTACAAGTATTAATAATTGAAGATCTAGTAATTACCCATTTAGATGCATTACGATGATGTGTCCATCCTTAACATATGAAAGCTCTCATGGGTGGCTAGATTCTCTTTCAACGTGAGTTGGTTCTTGGAGTTTATCAATTTAGAGTTCTTGAATCAACTCACTTATGCCTTGATCTTCATGTGATGCTTGATTTTGCTCAACTTGATATATTTCTACATTGTCAAATTAATAGATTCCTTTCTATAAGGAAAGTTAGATTCATAAAAAATAGCATGTATAAATTCTTCTACAACAAGGATTCTCTTGTAAAAAATTCTATAAGTTTTAGAATTTATGAAATATCTAAGAAAAATACCTTCATCACTTTTGGCATCAAATTTTCCTAAATTTTCTTTTCCATTATTCAAAACAAAACTTTTGCAACCAAAAGGATGAAAGTGACTTATGTTAGGCTTTTTTCCTTTAAAAAATTCATAAGGAGTTTTATTCAAAATAGGCCTAACCATAGCTCTATTTATAATATGGTAAGAAGTGTTTATGACTACCACCCAAAAATATCTCGGTAAATTATTTTCACATAACATGGTTCTAGCCACCTCTAAGGTCTTATTTTTCCTCTCAACAACTCCATTTTGTTGAGGGGTTCTAGGTGCTGAAAAATGGTGACTAATATCATGTTCATTACAAAAATTATCAAAGCCAAGGTTTTCAAATTCTTTTCCCCTGATCACTTCTTACACTTGAAATTGGATAACTCACTTGGTTTTGAATCATTTTACAAAAGTAATAAATTTTTCTAAAGCTTCATCTTTTGAAAATAAAAAGAAAACCCATGTATATCAAGAATAGTCATAAACAATAACAAATTCATATTGTTTACCTCCTAAACTCATAGTTCTAGTGGTTCCAAAAAGGTTAATATGAATAAGTTAGACAATTCTAGATGTAGAACAATAATTTAGATTTAAAAGATGCTCTCCTATGTTTACCTTTAGCACATGCATCACATAGTTTATAAAAGTCATTAGGAAAGTTAGACATGTCAAAAACAAGTCATTTCTAGTAAGCTTTGAAGTAACACTCATACTTGCATGTCTAGTCTTCTATGTCATAGCTAAGATACATTTTCATTCTTATCCATAAAGCATATATTAATGGAAGATATGTCATCAAGATGCACCATAAAAATATTGCGTACTCTATGTCCTACAAAAATAATTCTATTATTTACAATATCTACAACTTTGCACCCATTAGACTTAAATATTAATTTGAATCCCTTGAAAAGATGACTAATGCTAAAGAGGTTATGCTCAAGACCATTGACATAAAGCACATTTTTAATGATAGTGGAAGAATTTATACCTATATAACCAATACCTTCAATAAGCCCTTTCTAGTTATCACTAAATGTAACTTCTTGTCCATTCTTTGGCATTAGTTCCATGAAATGGCTTTTTTCACTTGTCATGTGTCTAGAGCATCCACTATCAAGGTATCATGAGTTCTTCTGAAAGTTGCTTACCTTGAAGTAATACTCTTCCTCCTACAAACACAAAGTTAAACTTTGGATTTTTGTACCCAAACTTTCTTGGGTCCATTAGCATTAGTCTAAACAAATTTTATTCCCTTATGAATCCACTTCTTTAAAGAATTCTCATTTTGAGATGTGTTTAATTCTTTTGGAATCCACGAACTCTTAGTGAGTTTACTCCAAGATGTGAGCTCCCTTAAAGGACATACTTGTCTATCATGCCCTTTTTTATGACAATGTGTTCATGAGAGTGAGTAATATAGCTAGGTTTCTAAAAGAAAATTTTAAATTTGCTTTCCTTTTGTAAATGTACAAAACTTAAGCCACTATTGTCAAAGAAGGCTCTTTGAGATTCAAGCATATCATTTAGTTTTTGTTACACCATATAAAACATAGAAAAGGAATTACGCAAGTTCTTATTCTTTAAATTCAAATCATCAAGTTGAGCTTGGATCTCATTAAATTTATTTTCTATTTCCTCTTTAGATATGATTAAAGGCTTAGTTTCGTCCTTTAATTTTGAAATCATTTTCTTATATTTGGAGTTCATAGTCTCAAAATCTATAGCTAATTCATCAAAAGTTTCTTGTAATTCTTCAAACGTATATTTATTTAATTTACTAGAATTTAGGATTACATTTGGTTCTTTAATAGCCATAAAGCATATGTTGGCAACTTCATTGTTCTCATTACTATTGGATGAATCACTATCGCTCCAAGTTGCCATCATGGCTTTCATCTATTGTTTTGATGCCCCTTTCTTCTTCAATTATGGGTAATCAAATTTAATGTGACCCGGCTTTTTGCACTCATAGCAAATGATTGAGTCCTTTTCCTTCTTGCTTGGTTCACCCTTGATGATGTCTCTTCTTGAGAATCTTTTGGCTTTGTTGAACTTCATGAATTTTTGAATTTCTTTGCAAACATAGCCAACTCTTCCTCCTTATCATCATTATTAGAGTCTTCATTCTTTTCACAAGTTGTTGATTTGAATGCAACTCCCACTTTCTTTGGAGCTTCTTTGATTTCTTGTGCATTGTGGTTGATCTTCATTTCAAATGTCAGCAAGGAACCGATAAGCTCATCAATGGAGAGTGAGTTAAGATCCTTTAATTCCTCTATTGACATGACTTTAGCTTCCCAAGATGTTGGGAGACTATTCAACATCTTCTTCACCATCTCCTTGTTAGGATAGATCTTCCCAAGGGCTTTGAGACCATTTATGATATGGGTGAAGCGATCAGACATCTCCTTGATTCCTTCTTCTAATTTTGTCTTACAGAAGTCATAATCAAGTGTGAGGAGACTTATTTTTGACTCATTAACTCTATTTGTCCTTTCACGAGTGACTTCAAGCTTGTTCCATATTTCTTTTGCATTGTCATAGAAGGAGACTCTATTATACTCATTTGAATCAAGAACACAAAATAGAGTGTGCATAGCTTTTGCATTTAATTACACCTTATTGATATAATTATCATCCCATTCACTTTCTTACTGTAGGACAATAACACCTTCAACCCTCTTTATTGGAATGGATGACCTATTTGTAATTATCCTCCAAACTTCATAGTCGTTAGCTTGAATGAATAGCTCCATTCTTGTTCTCCAATATGAGTAGTTGGTGTCATTAAATAAGGGAGGCCTCATGGTGGAATGTCTTTCTCCTAATATGGTGGAATTTTGATCTAATGCCATGAAGCAAACTTCTTGACTTGTGGCTTTAATCTTGGATTTCTTAATGATCTTTTCTCTTAGTGGTAAAACTATCTTTACAGTTCTAGTTCTGATATCAATTATTGAGATTGAAATACACAAAGAGGGGGTGAATCGGTGTTTTAAAAGGTTTTCGAGAAATGGCAAAAAACAAACGACTCAAGAAATTATAGTGGTTCAACCTCAATTACCTACGTCCACTACCTTAGTTTTCCTCATCTAAGGATTTCCTAAATCCACTAGATTTGAACCTTTAAGGAAAAAGTTTAACCTTACAAATCTCTATCTTTTCAAATATAAGATCGAACCACTTCCCCTTAAGGTTTTCTACCCAAAACCTTAAGTAAAACCTCACAAAATGAGAGAAAATAAGAATGAATAAGAATATACCTCTAAAAGATAGATAATCAATAATTAAGCACTCTCTCACAAAGTTACAACACTTGAAAGAGTGATAGAAAACTTAACCCACAAGCGTGTACAAGACATATTTAGTGAAAGATTGAGAAAAGATTGAAAATTTAGTTCTTGGAAGTTAGACACTTGTTTCTTGTCTTTTATTTTTTTAAATGAGGAGTCTTGACCTTGTATTTAAGTCCTCTAACAACCTTGTGGATGTTTATAGCCATTAGAAACAAAATGGAGTTGTTGCATCCACAAAACCCAGCATTAAATGTAGTCTGCAACTTTGTTGTATCTGTAAAAGTCTTTCAAAAATATGACGGTTGGGCTCGTTCTATAGGTAAAATCTCTCTTATACCTATAGAAGTTTGAGGGCTTCATTTGGTATCAATAGAACCTATCAGAGTATCGATAGAAGTGTAAGGGATGTTGAACTTTGGCTACTGTCTTGACTTGTTTTTGTAGAAGTCCTCAAGGTATCTGTAGAAATCTAGTTGTATCGATGGATCGGACTAGGGTATCAGTAGAAGTCTCAAGCCAAAACTACCTTACTCACTGGAGTTTGTTATACCGATAAAAGACCGAGTTCTATCGGTAGAAATCTTTCAAACTTCAAAAATTCATTAAAAAACTCATTAAAAAATAAATTATTTCAAGGATTTTTAAATGTTTATCTTGTCCAACTTTTTGAAAATAATTTTAAGGACCTAAAAACAATTTTTGTAGATTTAAGCAAGGGATCTTTAATATACTTTTTGTTATCAAAATACTTGAAAAACTAAAGCTAACATCCATTCTATGGAGAACTAGAAGAGAAGAGTACCAAAGATGTAACTGTTAACAAGATACTATTCCCATCCAAATTAAAGGAAAAGAAGAAGCAGGACGATGATGAGTTTTTAAGTTTTTTAAATTTATTTAACTCTCAATGTTTACTTACCGTTGATGGAGCTAATTGAGAAGGTTCCTAAGTACACTAAGTTCCTAAATGAGATCATGTTAAAATGTAGAAAGATCAAAGTAGGTGAGCAAGTTGAAATCAATGCATCCTGTAGTGGTATCATATAAAAGTGGATTCCTCAAAAGTTAAAAGACTCGAGAAGTTTCACTATCTCAATAGAGATAAAGAGTGTATGATTTAATAGGGCATTGTGTGATTTGCGTGCCAACATTAATCTAATGCCCTTATCGATTTTTGAAAAGCTTGGTTTAGGGAAACTCAAGAACACATAGGTAACGTTGCAGTTGGTCGACAAGTCTTCAGTACATTCGAAAGGAGTATTAGAAGATGTATTGGTCAAGGTTTGTAATTTTATCATCCCAATAGATTTTATGGTCTTGAACTTTAAAGAGGACCTAAAAATACCTATACTATTAGGAATACCATTTCTAGCCACTTCTCAATCCACCATTGATTTGGAAACGAATGAGTTAACTGTGAAGATCAATGGTGAGACGAAAACTTTCAAATGTGGAAATAAGCCGGATGAAAATCATGGAAGAAAAGAACAATGCAACGAACTATTTGTTATTGGTAATCACAAAACAAAGGATAAACTTCCTTTTATGAATACTAAACGTAAAAACATATTCAGAGAAAGGGATAAACAGTCAAGATTAAAGAACATGATGGACGATGGACTAATGTTGAAAAAAACTTTAGTAGGAAGGTATTGATAAAACTGTTGGATGAATTCGGTAGTAAAACATAATAGTGGAAATCATAATCTTTATGTATTTTACTATATATATTACTAACAAATCTACCTTTTTCTTTTGATTTTATAGTATATGTAGCTGGAAACACATTTATGTTGCAACAAAGGTGACACTCTTGCGAAATCTCAAGACTGATAGGAGCACTGTAACATGGAACCCGTGTTACGATAATGCTAGAATGATGGGTACGTCTGAACACGGAACCCATGTGTCACGACATCGACTAAAATTTTTGCAGGGACTCGATAAATTAACTCTTATTTTTATCAAATTTGAACCTTTAAAACCCTAACTTTTACCCACCTATATATAACATCTCTTTAAACTTATATTAACTCTTAAATCACTTCTTAAACTTTCAAAACACTTAAAATCTTTCAAACCTAAATCCCAAATTCTCTAAAATCTTCTTTTCTCTATACAAAAGTTCATAATCATTTTTGGTGTAGCAAAGAATAGGAATAACAATTGAAAGCAAGAGAAGACAAGTATATTTTAATTACACAACTAAGGTTAAAGCAAGATGTACAAATGAACCACAACCATCGATGGGTTCGACCCCTTCTGAGAATTCTAATATGAATGTTAAAAAATATTTCAACAAATTACAAGGAAATACCCTCATACAAGAAAAGAGTTTTGATGCATCGATTATAGTTTGTAAAGAGATTTGGCCAATAGTACAATATCATAGGTGGGAGCGTTTTTGGACGATTCCCAAAGAAACAGCTGTAGTCCCAATAGTACAAGAATTTTATGCACCATTATGGGACTACGATTCTTGAAACACTGATGGCCACAGATGGGATACATTAGTAGTAAGAGGGATTAATGTGAGAGTCACCTCTCAAACTATGTGCAATTTTTACAATGCTCCATACTATGAACAAGACTTTATAGAAAAAACCAATTTAGAATATTTTAAGGACATAAATATGGACAATGTAATAAATTATCTAACCGAAAGGAGGGGTGAATGGAAATATGGTCTCGACACTAGTATCGGAACTTTTTTCAATCAAGCAGTTATGTTTCTTGAAGCTAAAATATGGATTCAATTTGTATGTACATGTACTGTTCCTACTTTAAATGTGTCTAATGTCAATACTTTTCTAGCAATATTACTTTTTGCAATTTTGCAGAAAAAGCATGTTTGTATTGGTAGATGGATCCACTGAAACATGAGTAAATGTATGAGTGGCCAGAAAGTGGGTATTTTCTTTCCCCACTTAGTGACGGCTTTGTGCAAAAGAGCAAGAATGCCCATGAAATCCACGGAACAAACATTAAAACTGTCCAAGAGCATCATTGGTGATATTTAATTCCAATAATACGTAGAGCTTCGAGCCAAATAAATCAAGGAAGGGAAAAAGAAACATAAAGACACGACAACTACACCAGTTTTATTGCAAAGGTTGGTGAGAGCCCAAAAAGAAGTTGGTGAGGGTAGTCATCCAAAACTAGATTGGATGATACAATGGATGCAAGAATTTGGACCGTTGTTTCAAAAGTTCACTTGACAGAAAAACATTCATGTCTCTAACTACACACCTGACATGTTTGGGCCAATGGCGGAGAAGTAAGATGAAGAAGAACTTGAGAGTGAGGATGAGGATGACAATGAGGATGGTGAGATGGAGGAGGTTGATTAGTTGTATTTATTATTGTAATTTAATTGGATATTTTATTTTTATTTTAGAAGTAAGAGTAATACTTGATTATTTTAGGAATTTTGTATTTTTGTTTTCAGTTTTTTTGTAGGAACCCCACACAAGGAAGACACAACACTTGAGAGCTATTCATGATAAAAGGAGGAAACACCTACCATAACTAATAAGCCAACCATGATCACTCTGGTAACTTTTGTCCTTAATTTTTAGAGGCTACACGTTAAGGAAAATGTGTTTTCTAAGGTGTGGGGTGACATTGAAATTTTAAATTTTCTTTTTTACTTTATTTTAAATTGTTTTGGCGTGTGCTTGAACTTGTAGAAATACAAATGATTGGTTAAGAGCATGTACATAGGTTGCTTGCATTTTTCGAATAAATTTGTCATTATAATTGGTGATTTTTAAATTTTTGAGTATTAAACCACTAAGTTCTATATGCTACACTAAATATAGGTAATAAGTTATTATCTGAATCAATTGACATAAAAGATATAATGAAACGAGTATGTTAGTATATATGATAAATGGTTGCACTTGAGATTGTTTAATTGATTAAAATTTACGCATATTGAGATATTTAGGGATGAGCTAAGGTATTGTTTGGAACACACTTAGAGCCAAAAAGTTGACGTATTTTGATATTACCTTTAGTACCAATTTTGAGCCTATTTTGACACTTCTTGGTGAACTATATTATAAACCATAAAGCTTGAAAATGACAATTTTTATTTACCCTTTTCTTTGGTCTTAAATTACACGATTATAGACATATGAGCATGTGTATTGAGGGTAAGTAGATACATCAATGTGGAGTTTGTAAAAATAGAGTGAAATAGGAAAGATCAATGTGATATGAGAACTTTAGATTAACCTAAAATTGCAAAACAAAAGAAAAATCCAAAGACGAAAGAGACGAGTAGAAAAATATATGAAAAGATGAAAGCATTCTCGAGTGAAAAAAATTATGAAAAGGGTGACCAAGTCACAAAGGTATAGATCACTTGTTCAAAAGTGCATAAAAACTCGTAAGCTAATTAGAGGAACTATGTCATGTTGAGATTTCCTATGTGGAGAAATAAGTAAGGTGGGAGAAGGAGAGATAAAGTAGTGAGTGGGAAGGGGTTGCTAAAGGGAAGAATAGGATCAATATAATGTGCCAAACTATTTTTGTGTTTGTAACATATTGATGCTTACTATTCTTTTGAATTTCATACATGTCCTAAGCTTCAAAATGTTACAATCTGAAAAGACTTATGTTATTTAAATTGTTTTATGTGACATAGATAGTTCTATGTATGAATCAATATTGTATTGAACATTCTCGTAAAGGACCATTTTTATTTTGTTAAGATAATTACAGTATTTGTATCAATTATTGATGGATGATCTGCCGTAATTCGACCTAGTATATTCAACTAGTTTTCACACTTTAAGAGCTTGAAATTAGGCATTATTGATAGGTTTTTAATTAGATTTTGCTTCCATTTTAGTTTAGTGAATAAAATGTGTAGAAGGTGTAAAAATGAGTCCTTTATTAACTATAGGGCTGACTGAGGCATAAAGGTTAGCTAATGAACTTCGTGAGTTTGCAGGAGACCATTAGAAGATGAATTATATCAAAAATGATCACTATGTCATGACACAGGATGAGAGATGTAGTAGCATAGGGATCGGAACCAAAGAATCCCAAAGTTGTCTTCTATGTCGTGACAAAGCTTGGAAATACAACCAAGGGGTACACTACCAGTTATGTCGCAACACGAAACTTGGGTGTCGTGACATTGACTCCTGAAACTAGAAATACACCGAGTGAGGGGTATTTTGGTATTCACAATTCAATATAAACTCGAAGAATAGAAGTTGACCTAGGGTTAAGGAAAATGACCATCATAATGCTATAAATAGGCCCTTTGTGCACCTAGTTTTACCGACCTTTTTCCTTAGTTAATTTTTGTCTTGGTAATTTAGGTTTTAGTAATTTCTTTCTTAGGTTTTAGTGATTTTGTTCTTCCATTATTAGGAAAAATGATTTGTAGACACACATAGACGTTCAAGGAATTCTTACTAATTTCAATACAAAACAGGGATTTTCTATTCATAGTATTTTCAATACATCAATTATGTTTCATCTATTTATTGAATATATTTTCTTTATAAAAATCATGAGGAACTAATTCTCTTTATGGGGAGTTAGTGAGTGGAGGTATGATGATTTAATTGTTGTGTAGGCTTTTTCAGTGAATCAATTGTTTGGAGAAGGAAAAACGAGAAACAAACCCTAGGCCTGGCAACCCCAAGAAGTCATCAAGGTGAGAATTAACCCAAAATTGGTGTTGCCCATTCGTGAAAACCTTTACCCCAAAGCAATTTGAACTAAGAGGTCGGAAGATAAGTAGTTCTTGTTGACTCATTATGTTAGTAGAAGATCTGAAGATCTTGCTAGGGTAATGATTAGTTGATTGGTGAGTGATCTACCGTAATTTGACCTAGCAAATTAAACTAGTTTTCGCACTTTAGGTGCTTGAAATTAGACATTTTCATTAGGTTTTACTTACGGTTTACTTTGGTTTTAGTTTAATGAATAAAATGTGTAAAGGTGTGAAAATGAGCCTTTTATTGATTATAGGCCCGATTACGGCCTAAAGGCTGACTAATGAACATTGTGAGTATGCGGGAGAACATTAGAAAGATGAGCTACATTGAAGCTGATCATTATGTCACGACATGGGATGAAAGATGTTGCAACATAGGGACCAGAACCAAAGAATCCTAAGTTGTCTTCTATGTCGCGATAGAGCCAAGAAATCTTACTAAACGAGTATACTGCCTTCTATGTCGTGACATGGATCTTATGTGTCACGACATCAACCTGAACACGGGAATACATCGAGTGAGGGCATTTTGACCTTCACAACACAACATAAACTCGAAGAATAACAGGTGACCAAGGCTAAGGAAAACGACCGTCCAAAAATAGGCTCCTTGAGCACCTAGTTTGACGCACCTCTTTCCTTAGTTTAATTTTCTCTTTACAATTTAGGTCTAGTCATTTCTTTTCTTAGGTTTTAGTTATTTTGTTGTTTTGTTATTCGAAGAAGTGCTTTGTAGATGCACATAGATGTTCAAGGAATTCTTGCAGTTTAGAGGCATTATGGCAAAGGATTTGAGTTTACATTTAAAACAATTTCTGCAATTATGTGATACATTTAAATATAATGGTGTTACTAATGATGTCATTCGTCTTCAATTATTTCTTTTCTCCTTAAATGATAATGCCTTTTCTTGGTTGGATGCTCAAGTACTAGGTTCAATTACTTCGTGGGACGAGTTAGTAGGAAAGTTCTTACAAAAATTTTCCCTATCACTAAAATAGTCCAATTAAGGAGGGAAATCTCAACATTCTGTCAATTTGAAGGAGAAGGTTTTCTATAGAATGCCCACACCACGGTTTGCCTGAGTTGTTATAGTTATAGACATTCTATAATGGATTAGATGCATCTGCTAAATCTGGGCTCGATGGTGTGGCAGAGAGGGCTTTAATGAACAGGACATATAATGATGCCTATGGGTTAATTGAGAACATGGTAATGAACTCTTGCTAGTGGCCGACTGAACGGTTCACATATAGACAAAAATTAACATTAGTTAAGATGATTCAAGAAGATGATAAATACCAACAACTATTAGAAAGACTTGACCATATTGAATCTACAGTAGGAACACCATTGCCATAAGTTGACGATAAACGTCTTTATTATTATTTCACCAATACAACCGCGAATGTGAACTATGTTGGGAATAGGAGTTGAAACCCTTATTCAAATACCTATAATCTCGATTGGAAGGACCATCCAAACATGAGATGGGGAGGGAATCAAGGAGGAAAATCCACATAGAAATGCCAACTATCAGCCTTCATTCTTACAGAGAAAGCTAGAGAGAAGCCATCAAAATAATCGTACTATATATGGTTAAAGATTAGATCGAATAGAGGGTCAGATGCAGTCAATTCAAACTGAGGTAAAATAGGTGCAATCTGAGTGCACTAACTCTTCAAATACATTGATGAAATTAGAGGAGAAAATGGGTCAATTAAAGATTTTGATGGGGGCATTAAATGTTAGATTGGCACAAGCATCACTAGAAATATAGAAAATAATACCCAAAGAGAGGGAAAGAAGCACGTCAAGGTGATTGCACTTTAATCGAGCAAAGTACTGAGTAGCCCAAAAAACCTTAATAAGGAAAACGAGTAAGAAAACCAAACGACACTATAGAGATACCCTTAGATGATGATGCTGAAGTCATGGTGAACAAAGAAACAACTTCAATGGTAGAGCTAGAAAAATAAGATATTCACAACTATAATGAAGGTGCAAAAGTTCCATTCCTTGAAAGATTAGAGGAAAAAAGAGGTAGGAGAACAATGAATTTGTAAGTTTTCTTAAATTTGTTTAAGACCTTAAATGTTAATATACATCTAATTTAATTGATTGAGAAAGTCTCAAAGTACTTTCAATTCTTAAAGGAGAGTATGTCAAAGCGTAGGAAGATTAAAGTAGGTGAACATGTAGAGATCAACGCATCCTGCAACGCTATCATATCCAAACGAATCACTTAGAAATTGAAGAACCATGGTAGTTTTACAATTCCAATAAAGATTGGAAATTTACAATTTAACAAGGATTTATGTGATCTTGGCACTAGCATAAATTTGACGCCTCTCTCTATCTTTGAGAAACTTAGGTTAAGAGATCTTAGAAATACACAAGTGACTCTACAATTGGTTGACAGATCTTTCGTACGACCCAAGGGAATTCTAGAAGACGTGCTAGTCCAAGTAAGAAACTTTATTATTCCTGCAGATTTTGTGGTTTTAGACTTTGAGGAAGATAGTGATATACCAATTCTACTTGGAAGGCCCTTTTCAACCACATCTCAATCCACCATTGATTTGAACACAAATGTGTTAAATATGAGGATCAATGATGAGATGAAAACTTTTAAATGTGGGGATAAACTAGATGGAAATGAGGGAAGAAGGGAACGATGTAATATGCTTTCTGTTGTGAGCAATGAAATAACAGATAATGTTCCCTTCATGAACCAAGAATGTATAAATAGATTTAAAGAAAGGGATAGATTGGAAAGGATGAAACTGCATGATGGACGATGGACGAATGCTGAAAAACTTTGCGTAAACAAGTTGGGGTAAGATTGTTAGATAAGTCCGACAACAAAATAAGATGGTAGACACGATAATTTCATTCCTGTATATTATTGTATATATTTCAAAAAAAATTTATTTTATTTATACTATAGGTAGAAGAAAACATGGTTATGTCTCGACACACCTTTCTCTGTGTCACGACGAAGGTAGTAGTTTGGAGAAAATTTAAAATTGATGAAGATGTTACGACACAGTCTCAAAGTCGTGAAAAAGCAAGACTTAAGGGTACATCACGACATGAGACTCTTGTGTCGCGACGTCGGCTACGATTTCTACAGGGTCAACCCGACCCAACTGCATGACCCGACGGCTAAACCTTAAAATTTTACCATTTTTAACACTCATAAAATCCTAAATTTCATTTATTATATTTACTAAACATATTATTAAGTCTATATTACTTCTTAAACTCATCTTTAACCTCTCAAAACCTAAAAATTTAAATATTTTATTCTATCTCTTTTTTACAGATTTTTTAATCTAGTCTTAAAGGACCAAGGACGAGCATCTTGTTCAGAAACCAAGGAAATCATAGTAACTGAAGTTAAGGGTTCCTATCTTGATACTTTTTGCTTTCTCATAGTCGCATAAAATGCCTCCTAGGAAAGTTAGGCCTATTAATGATCCAAGACCATTAATGGGTCCAACTCCTTCAAGATTTCTAAATGAGAATGTTGAAAAATATTTTAATGAACTTCAAGGTAAAACATTTATTCAAGAGAGGGGCTTTGATCCATTGATGGTAATTTGTAACGAAATATGGCCACTAGTTCAATATCATAGAAGGGAGCGATTTTGGACGATTCCTAAAGAAATTGCTGTAGTCCCAATAGTACAGGAATTTTATGCTTCATTACGGGATTACATATCAAGGACTACTAATGATTCTACATGGGATACGATATAGGAAGAGGGATAAATGTAAAAATCACCCCTAAAATTATTTGCAAATTCTTTGATGCTCCATACTATGAATAGGATTTCTTAGACCAAATTTATCTAGAATATTTTAAAGACATAGATATGGAAAATGTGATAAATTATTTGATTGAGGGGAGGGGTGAGTGGAAATATCATCCTGACACTAGTATTCCTACATCTTTTAATCAAGTTATCATGTTCCTTGAGGCTAAAATATGGATTCAATTCATTTGCACACGTCTAGTATCTACTTTAAATGTCTCTAATGTCAATACCTTTCGAGCTGTATTATTATTTTCGATTTTGCAAAAACAAAAACAAGTTCGTATCAATAAATGGATCCACTAGAACATGAGTAGGTGTGTAGGTGGCCAACGAGAGGGTATATTCTTTCCCCACTTAGTGACAACCTAAAGGCATGAGTACCCATGACATCCATTGGAACTGAGATTGAGGATGAGGGCACTGAGGAGGATGATGGGATGGAGGAAGATTGAGTGTTTTAATAAATTTTAAAGACTTTTTGGAAAGTTTTAATATTTTAATTGACTGACTTTAGACTTTTTTAATAGTAGGAGTATAAGTAATATTAGATTTCTTTTTCATATACCTAGTTCTACTTTTATGTAGGAATCCTATACAAAGAAGACATGATAGTTTGGAGCTATTCATGACAAAAGGAGGAAGCACCCACCAATAGTTGAGGAGACAATCACAATTAATAGATTAATTTCTTTCCTTACTTTTTAAGGGTTACAGATTGAGGACAATGTGTTTTCTAAAGTGTGGGGGTGACATAGAACTTTTTTTTTAATTATTTTATGTTTGTTTTTTTTGTGTGCTTAAGCTTGTAGAAATACAAGTGATTGGTTAGGAGCATGTACATATGTTACTTGTATTTTGGAATAAGTTTGGCATGATGATAAGTGATTTTTAAAATTTTTAGCATGAAACTACTAAAGTTTTATAGGTTACACCAAATATAGGTTATGAGATGTTATTTGTACCGAATGACATGAATTTTATAAGGAAATAAGCATGCTAGTATATATGATAAATGATATATTTGGGATTGTTTACTTAAATAAAGTTTATGCATAATGAGATGTTTATGGAAGATCTAAGGCATTTTTTGGAACACTTAGGGCCAAAAAGCAACCCTATTCTACTCTTACCGATATGTACTACTGTTTGAGCCTATTGACCCTTGTTGATGAACTGTATTACAAACCATCAAAGTTGAAAATTTTCAATTTGTGTTTATCCTTTTTCTTTAGTCCTGAATTACACGATTATACACATATGGTCACATGTATTGAGGATGAGTAGACACATCAAGGTGGAGTCTTTTAAAAATAAGAACGAAATAGGAAAAACCAATGTTGTATATGAAGTTTAGAATAGTCGAAGTTGTAAAATAAGAGAAAAATCTAAAAAGAAGAGAAAGACGAGTAGAAATGTATGAAAAGTGAAAAAAATTCTTAAGTGAGAAAATAGTATGAAAGGTGACAAAGTCACTACGATTAAAGAAAACTCATTCAAAAAAATGTATGAATGCTCGTAGGCTAGCTAAAGACAATATATCATGTTGAGATTTCCCAACTAGAGAGATAATAAAGGTGAGAGAAGGAGATATAAGGCGGTAAGCCAGAAAAGGGATACTAAAGGTAAGAATAGGGAACAATACTGTGTGCCAAACTATTTTCGTGTTTGTAACCTCATGATGCTTATCATTCTTTTGACTTTCATACCTATCCTAAGCCTCAAAACGTTACAAGCCAAATAGACCTATGTGACCTAAACAAATTATGCATGAATGAATATGGCATTGAACAATCTCATAACAACCATTTGTATTGTGCTAAGATAATTAAAGTACTTATATTACTCATTGATGGAATTCTACAGATGAAATCTTTTACATTTGTATCTTTTGTAACTTACTAAACTTAGTTATCTTAATAAAAAATGGTAAGATTGCTTATTTATAATTCTTACGTGTAAAATGTTATAGCAATTTGTGCAAGTATACACATCGTGACAAGTAATTAAGAGATAAGTGATCTGTTGTAATTTGACCTAGCAGGTTAAGCTAGTTTTCGTACTTTAGGAGCTTGAAATTAGACCTTTTTGTTAGGTTTTATTCTGCATTTACTTTAGTTTCAGTAGAATGAATAATATGTGTAAAAAGTGTAAAAATGCGTTTTTTATTAACTTTAGGGCTAATTGAGGCCTAAAGGTTGGTTAATGAAATTCGTGAGTGTGTAGGAGACCCGTAGAAGACGAACTACATTAAGATTGATAACTATGTCATGACACGAGACAAACAATGTCGCGACAGAGGGACTAGAGCCAAAGATTTCTAAAACTATCTTCTGTGTCGCGACACAGGCAGGGCATGTCACGACAATGCCTGGAAAATCACACCAAAGGAGTAGACTACCTTCGATGTCGCGGCACAGATTCTGTGTGTCGCGACATTGACTCCTGAATGTAGAATTACACCAAGTGAGGGGCATTTTGGTCTTCAGAAAAAACCTAAACTCGAAGAACGGTAGCTGACCTAGGGCTAAGGAAAACGACCATCCAAATGCTATAAATAGGCCCCTTTAGCACTTAGTTTTACATACTCTTTCCTTAGCTTTAATTTTCTTCTTGTAATTTAGGTTTAGTCATTTTTATTTCCTTTGGGTTTAGTTATTTTCATTTTTTTTTACAGAGATGATGTTTATAAATTTTGCATAAACGATTGTGGATTTGTCCTAACATATTGCAATAAAAGTCATTGGGTTTCTTTTCTATTATATATTCAATCTAATTTCTAATGCATATTCTTATTATTGAATTTATTATGTTTCAATAAACCATGAGGAACTAATCCCTTTGTGGGGATTAGGGAGTGGAGGTATGATTATTTAATTATTATATAGGGATCTTCAACGGATCAATTGTTTGGAAAAGGAAGAACGTGAACAAACCCTAGGCCTAACAACCCAAGAAAATCATTTAAATGGGAATTAACCTAAAATTGGTATTGTCCATTCGTAAACACCTGTACCTCAGACCTATCTGAATTGTGATGTTGGAAGATAAGTAGTTCTTTTTGACTCGTTATATTAGTGGAAGATCCGAATATCCTACTAGGGTAACGACTAGTTGATTGAAGAAAACCTAAAAGCAACGATTGAAGAAATCATACCAAAGCGAGCTAATCCCCCATAAATCAGTTTATCGAAATATCTCATCTCATTTCCCTTGCTTTATTTTATTTTTATGATTTTTGATATTAAGGAAATCCAATCTTTTATTTTCTCTTCATACTATAATTCTAAAAAGAGTATTGATTAGATCTTTTCTTTGTGTAGGAATTAAGGTTATTAGTGCTTTGCCTCCCTTGGGTACAATCCTTGGAGTACTCGTTACTTCGTTGTAACACTATATTACAACTCGACCCGTATACTTGCGGAAACCAAAAATAATATACTCTTAACGGGAGTAAGTTTAGAGTTGGTCAAGTTGTTGGCATCGTTGTCGGGAAGGCAAAATCTCTAGCAATTTTAATTTTTGCATTTAGAATAAGAATCACTGAGAAATTTTTAGGATATAGTTACGATTATCATTTAACAGTACTAACATTTACTTTCAGGTCAATCATTGTCAATAGTATTCCCACGATAACTTGATGCCAAGGATGATTACTTTTATCTGTGGTGGGATGATTAATATGATTAAAATGTCGATATTTACGAGAATGTAGTTTATGAGGATTGGGAAATACAAGAAAATCAGAGATTACTCATGCTTGAGTTGAGTCAACTTCGAGGAGAAATCCCATTGCCTGATCAAAACAGTGATGAATATCCTGAAAATAACAAGAGGAGATCGATAAAAAAATAATACAAGTGGAGAGGTTATTTATTGTTAAGGACGAAGAGATAGAATCTTCTTGGGAACATATATCTGAATCAATTAAGCTTATAGAAGAGGCATCATCGAAGGAAGAAATTGAACATATTCAAAGAGTTGAATGTGAATGTAAGCCTTAACACAGTGATGAATTTAATTTCTTCGAGTAATCCCGAGCATATAGATAACCTTTACCTACAAAGCATGAATCTCCAAGTAACAACTGTTATGAATAAATGTGCAAAAGGAGCCTCAAAATTTGAAGCATCCCTGGATATAGGATTAGGGTTTGAATGGGAATTAGCTATATCATGCAACATCCTACTTTTGAATCAAATTCCTCAAAAGATAAACAATATCGGGATTTTTTGTACACTGTAGATAACAGGAAGGATATACATCCATAAACTATCACATAGTCCTTTAGATGAAAAAGTAATCATGCCATCACAGAATAGGGAAAAACATCTATTGAAAACTCAAAGCATTCAATGGTTTTAGGAACCATGCGAGGAAACAATGTTTAACCCATTAGGAATGTTTGGAAACAATTGGAATGAGAATATCACAGTTGCGCCAATAGAAGTTCAATCATGAAGATATTTTGAGAAGATAATTTTTCCTAAGTGAAATAGTTGAGCAACTGTTAGGGCATCGTAATCAAATATCTTTTTTTACTGCTAGTGCAATAGAGAGAGTAACTACAGATTAGAGTGCTAGTGCCAATTTATACTAGCAATTAATGAATATGTTCGACGGAAAGAAGTATCCGTAATTAATGCTGGTGGAAAGGGCAAATTCAGAGAGAGAGAGAGAGATAAATGCCAACGGATAGCATGGCATGATGGATATTGGACTAATAGTGACAGAACTAATCCCTCCAGAATGCCAAAATGCCCGCAGACTAAACTGCTAGATAGATCTTGCAGCCATTAAATATTTTTACTTCATATTAATACTAACATACTAAAAATTGAGCAATTTCATTTCAAGTCAATCTCCACAGACACTAACAAGGATGTCGCGACACACCTTGCTGGTGTCGCGACATTGTAGTCAGATTCCATAAATTAGACAAAACATGTAAATGACGTAGCACAGGAACACAATGTTGCAACACAGAGGTCAGAACACCAATATTTCAAACCTAGAGGGCATGTCATGACAAGAAGATGTCCGTGTTACGAAAATGGCATGCTGAGAAGGATGTCGTGACACCATACCCCCGTGTCGCGACATTGACTACAAATTCTACAGGGTCGACCCGACACATATGCGCAACCCAACGATATTAAATAGGTTTTGAACAGATTTCTAAACCTAAAACCCTAATTTTTTACTACACTATATTTACTAAACTTAGTTTAGTCTTTTTAACAACACCAAAACACTCCAAAACTCTTCCGAAACCTTTAGCCTCCTAATCTCTCTTTGAAAAAACCCCAATCGTCGTCTTCAATGTTCAAGGCAAAGGGAGTTAACGAAACAATTTCAAGCACCGAATCGACACATTCAGGAAAGGCAAAGCAAGAAAGAAAAATTTTTAGGTATCTCTAGACTTTTATTGTTACATTGATTGTTGTTCATTCCTGTTCATTGTTTGAAAATCTAGAATGCCTCCAAGAAAGAGTGTAACACACAAAACCCAACACCGTCACCGGTTAGGGTCTCGGTGCCCTTCCGTTCACCTACTGTTGTTTATCTTATATTACTATTTCATTTAACCATATTTTAATAGAATATCATAATAAACTTAACAAGAATCATCAATTTAAAATCAACATAACTTAAAAAGGGTAAAATTGTCATTTTCATAAATTTTAGAGACTTTTATTGGTACTTGTTGGACAAGTATTGGTAGTAGTCAAGTTAGGAAGCAATTTAGAAATAGTGTAGACTTCTACCAATACTTATGATAGTACTATTGATACAAGTGTGACTTCTACCGAAACAAGTCATGCTTCTACCGATACTAAAAACTCCAGAGACCTAGGAAGTTCTACCCTGTAACTTCTACCGATACAAGCATCTTGATTACCGATACAAGCATACATAGAACTACTAATACTTACTCTACAACTATCGATACTATGTCAAAACACAAGTTTATCGACACATAACATTCATAAACTCAAAATGCAATAAACCAATGCATAATTCATAGTTTCCAAGTCATTACATTATACTTCTAAGTCTAATTCTCACTTGAACAATCATACACTACAACCTTCAATATTTCATTAAAACATACTTAAGTTCATCACAATCTCGAACGAGTAAAACAAAAGATAAAATCATCCTAGTACATGCCATATAACCAAGTGATGTAAGAACTACCGGACCAACTCTCGGATAGTGTGATGTCTTCGAGGTAATCTGATCTTCAACCAGCCAAAATGAAATTAACAAAACAAAAACAATTCACAGGTAAGCTTTCTAGCTTAGTAAGTTCGTAAACAATTTATGATAGCTCAACATTAAGCATTGTAACGACAATTAGCATCAGAGTTATAGAGCTTCTTCTTTAGACGATCTTATGCTTCACAGTTTTACAAGTCTTCCTTTAAAACAATTTTATGCTCTACCAAGTCATAAGTCTTCCTTTTAAACATAATCTGATGCTCATTCTGAGTCATTAGTCTTCCTTTAATCGTATTCTCATTCTCATCCCGAGACATGAGTCTTCCTTTAATATATCCTCACGCTCGTTTTGATTCATGACTCTTCCATTCCTATAAATTATCATGCTCAATCCAAGTATTTCATCATTAGGTAATAATTAGCAGTTCAAATAGGAAATATAACAAATAAACTTACTGTACGAAATTGCAGTTTAGGTGGAACTTCAAAGACTATTCTACGATTTTCCCCTTCCCACGATTGGTGGCTTGATCTTGATCTAACATAACAAATGATCAGTTCTCCTATTAAATCATGTAATTTGATCAATTTACACAAATAAATCATTTTAGGAAAATTACAGAATTACCCTTAACTTTTGCATTTCTATTCAATTTAGTCCTTATGGTCAATACATGCTAAATAACCTTTCTCCTACACAACTAATACCAGTCGAATAACCATTGTGCTCTACAACTCCTAACTAGGCAATTATTTCACACCAAATACACAGATTCACCATTTTAACATTTTAGTCCTTAAACCCTAATTTAATCCAAAATCACTTTACAAAAAGATTCAACCCAAACATCAAACATACAAATCCATAAAAAGCTTCCAAGAACAAGCATTTTCAACAATGGCAAGTTTCATAAAATTTGACAGATTCACAAATTGTCCCTAGGTTAGTTAGATTAAGTTAATATGGATTAAAAAACATAAAAATTACTGAAAACGGGTAACAATAGCTTGCTCAAATCAAAGCTCAAAGCTTTAGAATGAAACCCTAGCTTTCTCATTCTGCTTGTTGAAGAAGATGAAGAAATTAGAAGGAAAATAGGTTATTTTCTTCTTAAATTCACTTTTATACTTAATGGCATAATTGTAATTTTTATGACTTTCATAATTAGGCTTAATTAATCCCTATATACAATTTAGCTCATGATAATCCACCCACTAAAATACTTTAGGGAATTTTTTTCATTTAGTCCTAATTAATTAACTCCACTTTTACACCTTTTATGATTTAATCTTCCTACTCAATTCATTATTAAATCAATAAAATTTCCTAACCAAAGTTTAATATGACACTAATGAAATCACATATATATATATTCACTAATTAATATTTGACCCAACTCGTCGGAGTTATGATCTCGAAATCACTATTTCCGACACCATTGGAAACCGAGTTTTTATAAAGAGCAAGAAAACTAAGATTGAAAAATCTCAATATGTTTCAGACCTTGAGCGATTTGGGAACATAGAAATTGAGAGGTATTTCCTAGCCATAAAGGACGACCTTTGATTCAAGAACGTGGCTTTGAACCTTCCATGGCACATTGCAAGGAGACCTGGACTTTGGTAAGATATCATCAATGGGAACAGTTTTGTGTTACCCTAACAAGTAATGACATTATTCCAGTAGTTTAGGAATTTTATGCATCTCTTAAAGTTGATATAGTCAAAGGGGGCATGGTAAAATAATAGCAAAGGTAGTAGTAAGAAAGGAAGAGGTCCCTCGTACTCCCGATGAAATTAATAAATAGCATTAATTTAGAGATGTTTAGGAACATAAATACGGAGGAAGTTAGTAAATTCTTGACGAAAGGAAGGGGTAGTTAGAACTATAGGCTAGATACTAGGTCTTCTGCTAACTTTAATCAAGCAATAATGTTTCCTGTTGCTAAGATGTGGATGCAATTCCTTGCGACTAGAATTCCACCAGCTTTAAATGTTTCTAATGTTAATATGTTCCAAGTTATTTTATTATGTGGTTTTTTCTAGC
This sequence comes from Kokia cookei, assembly GCA_039519145.1. Classification (NCBI taxonomy): domain Eukaryota; kingdom Viridiplantae; phylum Streptophyta; class Magnoliopsida; order Malvales; family Malvaceae; genus Kokia; species Kokia cookei. The sequence goes on from CM076907.1 coordinate 25,637,722, forward strand.
GAAAACAAATCTGTGTAAGCCGATAGATTTACAGAGAAATGAAGCGATGCACATAGAGCCAATAAGCTAAAATTCCTTAGAAAATTGGGGATTCCTTATATAAAAATACATCGAGCTTCAAAGAAAGTAAATAACAGAATGGAACCAAAGGAGAAAGGAAAAAATGGATGTACTGGCAACTCTAAACGAAAAAGCAAAGCAACAGCTCGGGGAGGACTTACTAGCAGCATGGAAAGGAAGCTTGATGGTATGATCCTTTGGATGTAAGGGATGAGACCAGTACTTACAGAATTTGTGAAAATGCATAGACTTCGCACAATAAACTACCTTTAAACATGTATTCGTTAGAATCAGTGCATGAGTGACCGCCCCAAAATGTACTCCCGTTCGGTGTAGATTTTAGCTTTTGCAAGTATACGGGTCAAGCTGTAAAAATAGTGTGTACAACGAAACACTTGGTAATATTCTGAGGATCGTACCCAAAGGAGGCGTGAACAATAGTAAATTAAATCCCTACAAAGAATAAAAGTAATTAGTAATCATCTTAGGGATTATAGTACAAAAGATAATAAAAGGGATGATTTTGAAAAGCATAAAAAGAACGAAATAAAAGTAAATAATTGAGATGTAGAAGATCTTATAAACGGCTTTGGGGATACTAGGTCACTTCTGTATGAGTTCTTTAATTGTTAGGTTTTGGGGGTTTTCCTCCAATCAACTAGTCACTACCCTAGTTGGATCTCTCGATCTTCTGCTAGCATCGCAAGTCGATAAAGACTACTTATCGTTAGATGTCACAGTCTAAATCGATTTGGGGAAAAGACTTTCACGGTTGAGCAATACAAATTTTGGGTTCATTCCCACCTAAATGATGTTATACGGTTGTCAGGCCAATTGTTTTTTTGATGTTCTTCCTTTCCAAAACAACTAATCTGAAAGGTAAAATCCCTGTTAAACAATAATGAAATATTCATACTTCCACTCCCTAATTCCCCAAAATAGAATTAGTTCCTCATGGTTTTCTTGATCATCATTAAAATAATAATTTATCAAAACATATAATTGAATAAAGAGAATGAAAAAGAAACTTGAATTGTATTGACAATCTGTCGGGAAAAATTCCTCGAACGTTTATGCGAGTTCTACAATCTCGTTTCAAATGAAAATACAAAATAAAAACTAAAAACTAATAAACGGTATGTTTAAACTTAGTGCTAAATGCCTTATTTATAGCCTTAGCCAACCATTTTCATCAATAGCTTCCGTCCTTCATGCTTAAGTCGCATTGTAAAGATGAGAATGCCCCTTACTCGATGTAGAGTTGCAATCTGGGGTCAATGTCACGACACACAGGGACCTATGTCGCGACATAGCAAGTAGTTCCTTGATTCTTCGCTGCTGGCCCCCTTGTTTCGACATAGAGCTCCCTATGTCGTGACGAAGTGGTCAGTATCATTGTTGCTAGGTATAAAACTAGTAGATGAAACTCCCCCACACTTAGGTCTTTGCTTGTCCTCAAATAAATAAGAAAACTAAAATTAACTGACAAAGAAAACAAGAGAATGACAAGTGAGCTTGAAACTGTATTATACAAAGATTAGGTTCTTAACATCTACTCTAGGTCTTATGTATTTCTTAATAATTTTAACATGATGAATGAGCAATCTTTCCATTTTTAGGTAGAAATAATATAAGTTTAGTAAGTTACAAGAAATATAGATATTAAAATTCTATCGATATAAATCCATCAATGCTTAACATAAGTACTTCGATTATTCTAGTACAATACAAACAATTATAATGAGATTATGCAATTTCCACATCTATCCATGCATAGATTCGTTTAGGTCACATATGGCTTTTCGACTTGTAATGTTTTGAGGCTTAGGACATGTATGGCTTTCAAAGAATAGTTAAGCACAAAAGAGGTTACAAACGCGAAAGCCGTTTGGCACATTGTATTGTTCCTTACTTTTTCCTTTATGTCTCATTCCATCTCACCTCCTTATTTCTCCTTCTCTTACCTTCCTTATTTCTCCATTTCAAAAAATCAGTATAAAGTGACCCCTTTAGCTAGCGTATGACCATTCTTTTTCGTTTATTTCTTGAGTAAGATTCTCTTCTTTCTATTTTTTGGTGACTTAATGATTTTGTCACTCTTCACATATTTTCTTACTCATGATTCTCTCCTTTTGTTTCTACTCATTTTTCTTTCTGATTTTTCATTATTTCTCTCTTTTTTGGCTAAGCTAAAGTTCATACATTATATTTATTTCCTAATTCCCTCTTTTATTGAATACCTCCACCATAACATGTCAACTTACCCTTAATACATATGGCCATACATCTATTTTCATGTAAAACATGACCAAAGAATAGAGTATACACAAATTATCATTTAAGGCCTAAGAGGCTTATATTGTGGCTCATAAAAAAGGGTCATAAGGCTCAAAGATGGGTACTAATTGGTAATTCAAAATAGGGTTTAGCTTTTTAGCTCTAAATGTGTCCAAACAATGCATTAGGTCATCCCTAAACACCTCAATATGCACAAATATCAATTTAATCACCTAATCGCAAAATTATCATCTATCATATATACTAGCATGCTCGTTTCCTCATATTATGCATATCATTTGGTATCAATAATACTTTTTTCTATTTATACCTAATGTAACCTATAGAACTTTAAAAATTTTTGCTCAAAAAATAAAAAAATTCATCAACATCATGCCAAATTTATCAATAAACACATTCAACCTATTATACATGCTCCTAACCAATCACTTGTATTTCTACAAGCTCAAGTACACATCAAAAGAAAAACACAAGAAAAAGAAAATTAATACTATATGCCAAAATCCTATGTTACCCTCCACACTTTAGAAAACACATTGTCCTCAATGTGTACCCACAAAAGTAGTAAGGAAAGAAGTTATTCGATTGATCGTGAAGGCCCTTTTCTTCTCATGGTGGTTGTCCCTCTTCCTTTGGTGTGAATGCTCGAAATTGTTGTGTCTTCATAAAGTGGGGTTCCAACAAAAAGAATTATAGCATATATACAAAAATAATTCTTACTCCTATAAATTATATAAGTTCTAAAATAAAAACTAAAAAATTATCCTCAAAATTACAAGTCTTAAAACAAATTAAAGTCTCAAAATTATTAAAAGTTAAACTTCAATCCTCTTCTTCTGAATCGAATTGAGGATCCATGGGAGCTTTGCCTTTTTTGGAGTACTTTTGGCGGGAGCTCCCACCTTTTGCCTTGTTGGGCTCCGAATCATTGGCCCTTTAGGAGTGGAGTACTAGGGTTGAAACATATTTTTGTACTCACCTTCCATGTCATCATCCCTGTGCCCCTCATTGGTTCCCCCAACTCTTCCTCACCTTGTTCTTCTTCAAATATGTTTAGTGGAAATTCAGGGTTGGTAGCCCTTGTATTTTTACGAATTCTTTCAGTATAGGAGTTCTTTCCCAGATCCACTGAATCATTCTATTAAGCTTCCTATCAATGCTTCCTTTGATTTTTTTCTTTGTTCTTGATTTTCTTTTTTCCTCAATGATGCTGGAACATCCATCTTCTCCTTTCGCCTCTGATTCTATTCCTTGATTTGTTTTCTCTAAAGCTTGACATGTTCTTTGTACAATGAATCTCCTATGATTCTTTGAGTTGGCTTTAAGAATTGTTCATTTTCTTGCATTGGTACACCTACCTTTTTGCACAAGGCCGTTACCAAATGAGGAAAGAAAAGGCCACTCTTTTAGCCTTGAATGCACCTATTCATTTCTTCAAAAATCCAAGAACCTACACAAATCTGTTTACGCTACAAAATGCCATATAGTAACAAAGCTCGGAAAGAATTAATGTTAGAGACATTTAGTGCAGGTATAATTCGTGTAGATAAAAACTGCATTCACATCTTAGCTACAGGAAACATGCTAACTTGATTAAAGTTAGAGGGTGTACCTGTATTGAGTCTATAATTCCACATACCTCGTCCATTTGTCAAGAACTTAATTATTTCCTCTATATCCACATTTTTGAATAGATTAAAATTTACTTTTTCTACATAACCATTTTCATAAAAGGAACATTGTAATAATCACAAATATCCCTAGGCAGCATAGAGACATCCTTTTGCCTCACTATTACTATTCGTAATGGTTTCGTCATAACAATATCATCTTTAAGGGATGCATAGAACTCATGGACTATGGGTACTACTGCATTACATGTTAGAGGGACGTTAAACTGCTCCCATCGATGGTATCGCACCAATGGCCATATTTCTTTGCAAAGTACCATTGAAGGTTCAAAACCTCATTCTTGAATGAGAGTTTGGCCTAGTGACGCCAAGAAGTATTTTTTGGTTTGAGCATTTTCAAATAATTCGTAATCCGAATCGTTGTCACTTTCTTGCACCATGGTTCTTTTCCTAGGAGGCATTACAATCTATAGGAACAAAGATGAACAATGATGAATGACACAGTAGAAGGGTAAGAAATACCTTTGCTTTCAAGTGTTTGCCTTGTTGGTGAAATAATGTTGCAACTTGGAATGGAGTATGACCCTTAGAGAAATGGGGTTTTAGGTTTGAATGGGAAGTAAGGGAGATGAGTGATTGAGAGATTTTGGAAGAGGTTTGAGAGGGTTTAATGTTAGGGAGTAAGTTAAAGTTGTGGTGGTATGTATAGGTTTGTATGAAATAATAAGGTTTTACAATTAAAAATCGAGTAAAAATGGGTGTTTTGGCTTCCAGGTTGGGCAAGCGGATCGGGATAACCCTACAAATTTTATAGACGATGTCGCGACATAAACTATGTTTGTCCTAACCAACCTTCCAGTACCATGTTTGTCGCAACGTAGCTTACCTTATGTCTCGACAAACCCGTCAATCTTGAACTTCCAGTAGTTTGCCCCCTATGTCGTAACATAGCCTCACTTATGTCGCGACAAACCTACCAGTTCTGGTTTTTTAGCAATCTAACCCCTTTGTCACAATACACAAAGGGTATGTCGCATCTTAGTATGCTTGGACATATTTGGTGTAATCTGATTGCTTTGTGGCGATGTCGTGACAAACATGTCACTTCCGAAAAAATACCCTAAAACGAAAAAAAAATGTTGCCGAGTTAGTATGTTAGTGTCTATATAAAAAATATACATGTTAATGTGCACTTCAGCACCCTCGAACAATCTATTCTATCACTATTCGTCTAACTACCGTAGTGCCAGGATACTCTATGACATTTATCACTTTTTCGAAATTTCCTTTTCTTCCTGCATAGATCACTGCCAACTCTTTTCGTCGATCGTATATATTCACCATAGTTGTGAATTTATACCACCACCCTTTCTGATAATTGCCTTCATCTTTGATCTAGTTACGGAATTGGTATGCCTTCGTGTGGTGGAGTAATAGCTGCTCAATTACCTTGTTCAATAAAAACGATTGATTTATTGAATATCTATGTATTGGTGTTGTGATAACCATTTGTTTCCCTTTGTAATTTCCATCATCATGTTCTGTATCCTTTAGATTGTTGTACCATTGCAATAATTTCCTCTCCCACTGATCTGCCGTTTTCATACCTAGCATATTGAACTATTTTTCACACTTGAAGAGCTTGAAATCAAGTGTTTTTATAATGTTTTCATAATATTTAGTTAGGTTTCTTATTTGAATAAATTGTGTAATCTAAGTGTTAAAATGCTGTCTATTTGTCTTTAAGGCCAAATGAGGCCTAAAGGTTAGCTAACATACTTGGTAAGTATGCAGGAGACCACAAGAAGTGTACTAAAAGAAAACTGATCACTTCGTCATGACACAGACTGAGCTACATCACAACTAATGGACCAAACTTAAGGAATTTGAAACTTGACTTGTTTGTCGCAACACACAGGAGATATGTTGCGACAACGCCTGTAGAATGATGCTTCACATGGAGACTGATGCCCATGTCGTGACACATAGGAGCTATTCGCGACAACGCCTGTAGGATGATGTTTCACATGGAGACTAATTCCTAGGTCGCGACACTGGACCTGGTGTGTCACAACATCGACCTCTGGAAGCAAATATCACATTAAATGAAAGTTGTTTTAGTCTTTACAATGCCACTTAAACACGAGGAATAATAGTTGACCTAAGGTTTAGGAAAAATGACCATCAAAAGCTATAAATAGGACTTTTACCACTAGGTTTTTACTCATCATTACTTAGCTTTTAATTTTTAGTTTTCAGTTTACTTATTTTTCGCTTTTGAAATGAGATTGTAGAAACTAGCATAAATGATCGAGGAGTTTTTCCTGATAGATTGTTTAATACAATTTAGTTTCTTTTTCATTCTATTTGCATTTATATGTTCTCATATATTGTGTTATTGATGAATAAAAAAGCCATGAGGAACTAATTCCAATTTAGGGAATTAGGGAGTGGAAGTATGAATAATTAATTGTTGTTTTACAGGGATTTTACTTTTCGGATAAACTGTTTCAGAAAGGAAGAACATCGAACAAACACTAGGCCTAACAACCCTAAAAAGTCATCTAGTTGAGAATGAACCCAAAATTGGTATTGTCAATCCGTGAAGACCGTTTCCCCAAACAGGTTTAGATTGTGACATCTAGCGATAAGTAATCTCTATCGACTTGCTATGCCGATTGAAGATTGAGAGATCCAACTAGGGCAGTGACTAGTAGATTGGAGGAAAATCCCTAAAACCAAACAATTGAGGAAATCATATGGAAACAACCTAATCTCCCCAAAGACATTTATAAGAATTTCTACAACTTAAATTTTTTTATTTTTTATGTTTTCAAACAACTCACTTATTTTCCTTCGTACTATAAACCCTAAAACTAGTACAAATTAATTTTATTATTTGCAAGGATTCTATTTATTATTGCCTTAAGCCTCTTTTGGGTACGATCCTCGGAATACTTCCCAGTGTTCTATTGTAAACACACTATATTTACAACTTAACCCAAATACTTATTGGAAGTCGAAATCTACACCGAACTAGAGTACGTCCGGGGCCGGTGACCCACGAACGTGCTTTATCTTTTTCTGTGGATGTGAATATTATTGCATCTGAGAACTAGGACTCTAGCTTGTAAATATTTCCTGTTTTCTACAATAATTGAAGATTTTTCATATTAGTAATTTCTTTAAGGATTTGTTGTACCAGGAAGGTATTGTACATAGTAGATATTTTCCATTGGAAATTGAATCTTTGATATATAATATCTTCAACTAATATCCTTTTTGTCGATGTGTCTATAACAACAATTAGTTGAAAATCTATATTCTGTGTAACACCCATAAACCTAAAATCGTGGCCAGTTAGGGTCTCAAGGTATTTCAGACCATTTACAAGAATTTATAAATTCAAACTAAACTTCATGTCATACAGTTATAAATAAAATTTAGATTACATCTCAATTAGATATTCCATGCCCATTTACAACATTTCCAACTATCAGAGACTTGATTGACAAGCATTAAAAATCCCATGCAAAATTACAATTTTCTCTACAATAGGGGTCACATGATCGTGCGTCTCACAGGCACACCCATGTGCCCTATTATACACGCCTGTGCCTTACATCGTGTGCATGACCATGTGTAATTCTGATATACATATACACGGTCATGTCACAATCTTTGTGACAAGCCGCGTGTCTATGAAAAATGCTACAACACGCCCGTGTAAGAGACTATGTACTGGGTCGTGTGTCATCACGAAATAGGGTCACACGGTTGTGTCCCAGCTCGTGTGTTGCCCGTGTGAATCCCTCTCCTAACATTCAGGGCACATGCTCGTGTGGTGGCCAGTGTACCAGACTGTGTGTACCTACGAAAAACTCCAAAATTTGTATAAATTCCTCCTAACTAGCCAAAACATACCTAAATCTCCCAACCATTTATATCCCTATTGATACAAAACTTAATTCGTACAATCAATACACATATAAGTAACTTACCATTCAAATTCAATCAAACATCTAATAAAACATATTACCCTTTCAACAAATACTAATATCCAAGTCACATCTAAGCCTTACACAACAAAATGTTTTTCATCACATTAAACTATCATGTTCCATATAACTTAAACATACTAGAGTAATTCAAACAACATCATCCTAGTACATGCCATGTAAGCCTAGTCATACAAAAACTACCGAAGGTGCTCCCGGGATAGTGTGATTCTTCAAGAGGATTTGATCATGCAAAATGAAATCTACAAAACAATAGACAAATTCACACGTAAGCTTAAACAGCTTAGTAAGTTCGCTGGAACAATTAACTTGCCAAAATAACATATTCAATTATTAAAGAGAATACAAAGAAACTTCGATGTTATCCTGACTTAACCGTAACCAGAAGAGCTTACTCGAACTGTTACATAGATATAGCTCATTCGAGCCCAGAACATATTCTGCTCGCACTTGAGCCAGATTCAGTATTGTGGCTTATTTGCCAAACCTAGAGTAATGCTCTTTCGAGCCAGGATACAGAATATCACTCTTTCGAGCCAGATTACAAAATAATATTCATATGAGCTAGAATACACAGTTATGCTCTTACGAACCCGAATACAAAATATTTGTTAAGCCTTTTACTTTGATCAAATCTGTCCATGAGAAATTCCAAGATAGATACAATTAGCAATATCAAATTTAAAAGTATTAATACAAACTGACTGGACTAAATTACAGTTATGATTTAACTCTAAGGACTATTATACAACATTTCCTTTTTCGCGACCACAGCTCGTTCTTGATCTATTACAATAAATCATTCAATTATCTAATTCAACATGAAATTCAAGTCATTTCTTGAAATTAAGTCCTTTTGATATTTTTACAAAATGACCCTCAACATTTCACCTTTATTCAATTTAGTTCTTAAGCCTCAAATATGCAAAAATGATCATTTCCATTTATCCCAACAACAACCAAATATTATGTAATCTCCCAATATCCCTTACATGCATTTAGTTCAATTTAAACCCTTGTACTTTTATCCTTTTAACACTCTAGTCCTTAAACCCTAAAATCATCAAAAATCACTTTACAAAATCATCAAATCCAACAACCAAGTTTGTAAAACTTCCATAAATTTTCAAGAAACAACTCATTCATAAATGGAAAGATTTATAACATTTGACAGATTTACAAATTAGTCCTCGAGCTAGCTAGATATAGCTAATACGAACTAAAAAATGTAAAAATTACTAAAAATGTGCATGATTTACTTAACAAAATCAAGGTTTTAAAGCAATACAATGGAAACCCTAAGTTTCCTTATGTTCATCCATGAAAGAAGGGAAGAAAAAGAAGAAGATGATGAAAAATATCATGTTTTGTTTCTTTAATTTTTCATTTATATACCTAAGCATTTTTGTATTTTTTAAGTCTTTTACAATTAGGCTTAATTAATCTCTTTTAACTTTAATTAGTTTCATCTATATACATCTAAATGTCATGGTAATGCACTAGCTTAAAATTTATTGGTTATTTTACTTATTTGGTCCTTCTAGTTACACAATTCAACTTTTGTAACTTTTACGATTTAACCCTTTTTACTAATATACCATTTAAACGATTAAGTTTCCCATCCAAAATTTAATATGAACCTAATGCCATCATAAATATCAAATAAATAACATTTAGGAATTAACTTGTCGGAGTTGTGGTCCCAAAATCACTGTTTTCGATACTAGTGAAAAACGGGCTGTTACAACTCCCCTTTAGGAAATTTCATCTTGAATTTTCTTACCAGTAAACATGTTAAGGTACTGTGATCTCATTGAAGCTTTAGTTTCCCAGGTAGCTTCCTCAAGACCGTGATGATTCCACAAAACTTTTACCAAGAGTACTCTATTATCCCATAATTCCTTTACCTCACAAGCTAGAATCTTAATTGGTTCTTCCGAATATGACAAATCTAGTTGTATCTCAACCTCATAAGGAGTAATTACATGAGAGGGATCTAATCTATACCGCCTAAACATAGAAACATGGAAGACATTATGAATCTTCTCAAGTTCTGGGGTAAAGCTAGCTTGTAGGCTACAGGACATACTCTCTCAATAATCTTATACGGCTCAATAAACCACAGACTTAACTTTCCTTTTCTACCAAAGCGTGACACCTTCTTCCAAGGTGAAACTTTTAGAAAAACTCGATCTCCTACTACAAACTCTAAATCCTTTCTCTTAAGATCTACATATGACTTTTGACGATCAGATGCTGCCTTTAAGCAATCACGGACTATCCAAATCTTATCCTTCGCCTCATGTATCAAATCAGCACCAAACAGTTTAGATTCAGTCAGCTCTGACAAGTACCGCAGTGTCCTACACTTTCTACCGTATAAAGCCTCAAATGGTGCCATTTTAATACTTGATTAATAGCTATTGTTATACTCAAATTCTACCAATGGTAGGTACCTTTCCTAGTTGTCTTTAAACTCAAGTATACAACATCGTAACATATCTTTCAAAATCTATATTACCCGTTTGGACTGTTCATCTGTCTATAGGTGGTATGCAGTATTGAAATTCAGTTGAGTTCCTAAAGCTTCATGGAGTTTACCCCAAAATCTTAAAGTAAATCGTAGATCCCTATAATAAATAATGGATATTGGCACCCCGTGCAATCGTAAAATCTCTAACACATACAACTCCGCTAACTTTTCAAGTGTGAAATACACACGAACAAGAATAAAGTGAGCTGATTTAGTCAATCTGTCAGCTATAACCCAAATGGATTCCTTCTTACTCGAAGTTACCAATAGCCTTGTAACAAAATCCATAGTAACTCGTTCCCACTTCCATTACGGAATGGTAATAAGCTATAGTAACCCTGACGGTACTTAATGCTCAGCCTTTACCCATTAACAAACCAGACATTTAGTTACATACTCAGATATCTCACGTTCATACCTAGTCACTAGTACATTTTCCAGATCATTATACGTTTTTGCACTTCTTGGGTGAATGGAATAGGTACTGCTATGAGTTTCTACCAAAATATCCCTTTTTAAATCCAGATCATCGGGAACACATACACTGTTTCAAAAGTACATCATACCTTCAGCATCTATTGTGAACATAGTGAAATCATTTTGAATCTGTTCTTTCTTGGCTACTAGCTTCGGGTTATTTTCCTGCAGTTCCCGTATCCTTTGTAGAAATAGTGGTCTTGTCCTGAACTCAGTCGTAATAGAACCATCACTGTCCAAAGATAAGTGTATGTTTAACGCCCTCAATGCAAATAATGATTTTCGGCTCAAAGTGTCTGCAACAACATTACCTTTCCCCAAATGATAATCAGTCACAAGATCATAGTCTTTTAGTAGTTCCAACCATCGACGCTACCTCAAATTTAGCTCCTTTTAAGTGATCAAATACTTTAAACTCTTATGATCTATAAATATATGACATCTTTCACCATAAAGATAGTGGCGCCAGATCTTTAATGCAAAGATGATAGTAGCTAATTCCAAGTCATAGGTCGGATAATTCCTCTCATGTTGTTTTAACTGACGAGAATCATAAGCTATTACTTTCCCAGCTTGTATCAGTACACACATCCCAAACCATTAAGTAACTCATCACTATAAACCATAAATTCTTTCTCGATCTCTGGTTGTGTCAATACTAAAGCTTAACATCCTTTTTAACTTATCAAAACTTTGCTGACACTTATCTGACTAGACAAACTAAGCCTTCTTCTAAAGTAACTTGGTCATTGGTAAAGCTAGTATAGAAAATTCTTTAATAAATCGATGGTAATATCCCACCAATCCCAGGAAACTACATACCTCAGAGACATTCTTCGAAACTTTCCAGTTAAGAATAGTAAAAACTCTACCCGGATCTACTTGTATTCCTTCTGAAGAAACCACATGACCTAGAAACCCAACCTCTCGAAGCCAGAACTCACATTTACTAAATTTTGCATACATTTTCTTTTCTCGCAAAATCTTCAACACCTTTCTCAAATGCTGAGGATGCTCCGATTCCGTCTTAGAATAGTTTAGTATGTCATCAATAAACACTACCACAAATCTATCCAACTGAGGTTGAAAAACCCAATTCATCAAAACCATAAATGTTACCAGAGCATTAGTTAACCCAAACGACATCACCAAAAATTCATAATGTCCATACCGAGTCCGGAATGAGTCTTCGACACATCATAGTCTTTTACTCTCATCTGATAATATCATGACCTGAGGTTTATTTTGGAAAATACAGTTGCACGTTTCAACTAATCAAACAACTTGTCAATATGAGGCAACAAATATTTATTCTTTACTGTAACTTTGTTCAGTTACCGGTAATCTATAAATAATCTCATAAAACTGTACCTTTTCTTCACAACCAACACCGGTGCACCCCATGGTTATACGCTCGGACGAATAAACATCTGTCTAGTAACTATTGCAACTGTGCCTTAAGATCTTTTAATTTAGTCGGTGCCATTCTATACAGTAGAATCGATATCGTTGTAGTCTTGGATACCAAATCAATAACAAATTCCACTTCTCTTACCGATGGCAATCTAAGTAACTCTTCAAGATATACATCTGGAAATTCATTAAAAATTGGTACCTGATTCAATTATGTTCCTGAATCCCATGTATCAAGTATGTAGGTTAGAAATGCTTTACAACTCTTATGAACCATTTTCTGTGCAGACATAATTGAAATCACTCTGGTAGCACTATTCAATATACCAGCCTCATCTGTGATCATTTCACCTATCGGGCATTTCAAATCAATTTGTTTCTGTTTGTAGTTAACCACCGCATCATGCTCAGATAACCAATCTATACCCTAGATAACATCGAACTCATGGAAACGTAATAACATCAAATCAGCAAGAAATTCACAGCCTTGTACTTTTAGTGGACATTTATGACACATCTGATTGACTCTGACACTATGACTCAACGAGTTTGTAACTTGGACATCAAACTCAGTTAACTCACCGGGTAAATTTTATCAGTTGCCAAGACAGTACAAACATATGAATGAGTTAACCCTGGGTCAATTAAAGCACACACAATACCATAAAAAGATAGAATATACCAGTAAAAACATTAGGTGCTATAGCCTCTTCTCTGGCTCAGATGACATATGTCCCTGCAAGTGCTTGAGCCTCAGACCTGTTTGTAATGTTTTTATTGTCACCCTAGTTCCCACCCATCTTTCTGCTTTAACCCAGACGCCTACCCTTTTTCGGTGTGATTGGGGGTTTTACAATCCGGTCTTCTTTTTCCTCAGGTGACATCGGATAGTTACGTATAAAGTGATCAATCGCTCCACACCTAAAGCATGCTACCTTCCTCAACCGACACTCTCTAGTGTGAAATTTCCCACAGTGCCCACATACAGGATTTGGTTCATTACGGACACTAGCCACACTATCCACAAGTCGATTTCGAAATCTTGATTCAAGTTGCCTATATCTACACCTACTTTGAAATCCGAATAATGTAGCCACATGATTATCATTTTCTAAATTTCTTCAGTGGTGGCATAGAGAAAGTTTTGAAAGTATTCTTTTTCCCAAATTCCTAGATTCTCCTTTCCCTCTTTCTTTTGTGGTTATAAAATTCTTTCATCTTTTGAGCTCGACCGATTAAAATAATGAACAGTTGTATCTCTAAGCCACCAACCATCATCTTAATTTCATCATTCAACCCGTCTTCAAAACTAACACACATATCCTCATCTGTAGGTACAATTTCCCGAGCATACTTGTTGAGATGTATGAATTCTTTCTTGTATTCAATAATTGACTTGTTTCCCTACTTCAATTCTAGAAATTCCTTTTTCTTACAATCCAAATACCTTTTGCTGATGTACTTTTTAAATTCAGTCTGGAAGAATTCCCAATTAATTTCATTATCAAGAACCACTGCCAACATTTTCCTCCACCAATTATAGGCCTCATCTTTTAATAGTGATGCTGCACACCTAAGATAGTCTTTAGGAGGATAGACTATTTCATTAAGAACTCTCTGAGAGTTTTCTAACCACTAAGTGTAACACGTAAAAACCCAAAATCATCATTGATTAGGCTTTCAAGGTATTTAAGACCATTTACAACAATTTATAAATTCAAAGTAAACTTCATGTCATAAAGTTATAATTAAAATTTAGATTACATATCAGTTAGATATTCCATTCCCATTTATAACATTTCCAACTATTAGGGACTTGATTGACTAGTATTAGAAATCCCATGCAAAATTACAAATTTTTCCTACAATAGGGGTCACACGGCCTTGTGTCTCACACATATGCCTGTGTGCCCTGTTATAGACGCTCGTGCCTTAGGCCGTGCGCCAGACCATGTGTAATTCCAAAATACATGCTCACGGTCATGTCACAATCCGTTTGACAAGCCGTGTGTCTATGCAAAATGCTATTACAACCCCGTGTAAGAGATAGTGTAATGGGCCATATTTCATCACGAAATAGGGTCACACGGCTGTGTCCCAACCCTTATGTTGCCCGTGTAAATCCTGCTTCTAACATTCAGGGCACACGCCTATGTGGTGGCCCATGTACCAGACCATGTGTACCTACGAAAAACCCCAAATTTTGTATAAATTCCTCCTAACTAGCCAAAACATACCTAAATCTCCCAACCATTTATATCCCTATTGATACTTAACTTAATTCATGCAATCAATACACATATAATTAAGTTACCATTCAAATTCAATCAAACATCTAAATAAAACATATTACCCTTTCAACAAATACCAATACCAACAAAATGATTTTCATCACTATTAAACTATCATATTCCATATAACTTAAACATACTAAAGTAGTTCAAACGACATCATTCTGGTACATGCCATATATGCCGACTGATACAAAAACTACCGAAGGTGCTCCTGGGATAATGTGATTCTTCAAGAGGATTCGATCTTCTAACAGCAAAATGAAATCTACAAAACAATAGACATATTCATAGGTAAGCTTACATAGCTTAGTAAGATCGTAAGAACAATTAACTTACCAAAATAAAATATTCAATTTTTAAAGAGAATACAAAGAAATTTTGATGTTATCTCAACTCAACTGTAACCAAATAAGCTTACTCGAGCTGTTATAGAGATATAGCTCATTCGAGCCCAAAATAGATTATTGCTTGCACTCGAGCCATATTCAGTATAATGGCTCATTTGCCAAACCTAGATAATGCTCTTTGGAGCCAGAATGTCGAATATCTCTCTCTCGAGCTAGATTACAAAATAATGCTCATACAAGCCACAATACAGAGTTATGCTCTTACGAGTCCGAATATAAAATATTTGTTAAGCCTTCTACTTTGATCAAACTTGTCCATGAGAAATTCCAAGATAGATACAATTAGAAATATCAAATTTAAAAGTATTAATACGAACTTACTGAACTAAATTGCAATTATGATTTAACTCCAATGACTATTCTACAACTTTACCTTTTTCACGATCCACAGCTCATTCTTAATCTATTACAATAAATCATTCAATTATCTAATTCAAAATGAAATTCAAGTCATTTCATGCAATTAAGTCCTTTTGGTATATTTACAAAATTACCCTTAATATTTCACCTTTATTCAATTTAGTCCTTAAGCCTCAAAAATGAAACAAATGATCATTTCCATTTATCCCAATAGTAGCTGAATATTATGTAATCTCCCAATAGCCTTTCTTGCATTTAGTTCACTTCAAACCATTGTACTTTTATCATTTTAACAATTTAGTCCTTAAACGCTATAATCATAAAAAATTTACTTTACAAAATCATCAAATCCAATAACCAAACTTATAAAACTACCATAAATTTTCAAGAAACAACTCATTCATCAATGGCAAGATTTATAACATTTGACAGATTTACAAATTAGTCTTCGAGCTATCTAGATTAAGCTAATACAGACTCAAAAATGTAAAAATTACTAAAAACGAGCATGATTTACTTACCTAAATCAAGGTTTCAAAGAAAGACAATGGAAAACCTAAGTTTCCTTACGTTCTACCGTGAAAGAAAGGAAGAAGAAGAAGAAGAAGATGAAAAATATCATCTTTTGTTTCTTTAATTTTTCATTTATATGCCTAGGCATTTTTGTAATTTTTAAGTCTTTAACAATTAGGGTTAATTAATCTCATCTATATACATCTAAATGTCATGGTAATCCACTAACTTAACCTTTATTGGTTATTTTTCTTATTTGGTCCCTTTAGTTACACAATTCAACTTTTGTAACTTTTATGGTTTAGTCCTTTTTACTACTATACCGTTTAAAGAATTAAATTTCCTTCCAAAATTCTATGAATCTAATGCCATCATAAGTATCAAATAGTTAACGTTTAGGAATCAACTCATCAGAGTTATGGTCCCAAAACCACTGTTTCAAACACCACTGAAAAACAAGTTGTTTCATTCAAGATATGGGAACTATCATCGTCCTCTATAGGGAGTGATTCTTCATCAAATTGAGGCTCAATCTTGATTTTCACACAGCTTCCCACTTCCCCTTCCAAGGATGGAATATTGATTTGCTCGGTGGTTAGATATTCTACTTCTTCAAAGAATTAATTTTCTATTTCCTCATCTAGCCCTTTTTCTTGTTCTCATTTTATTTATTCAGATTCGAAATATGCTCCTCTGAATGATTGATCATTATGTTGATCGAGAATCTGGACTTCTCCACGGAGTTGACTTAACTCTAGCATCAATAATCTTTGATTTTCCTAGATCTCCCAATCTTCATAATACCTGTCCTCATAGAAATCATCGTCATAAATGTCATCTGCACAAAAATAATCGTAGGCATCCATGGTCTAAATATGATGGAAATTAAAGAAAAGTAGTAGATTTGAAAAAATAAAAACTGTTAGTATTGTTATTTCGTATTTGTAACCTAAAGTTTTCCCAATTATTTTAATACAAAGGAAGAATAAAATTTACTAAAGTGCCGCTTCTCTGGCAACGACGCCAACAACTTGACCTCCCCCAAACGTACTCCCATTCGATGTAGATTTTAGGCTTCTACTAGTATACGAGTAATGTTGTAAATATAGTGTGTACAATGAAACACTTGGTAGTATTCCGAGGATTGTACCCAAAGGAGGCGTGAACAATAGTAAATTAAATCCCTACGAATAAAAGTAATTAGTAATCATGTTAAGGCTTATAGTACGAAAGATAATAAAAGACTTGATTTTGAAAAGCATAGAAAGAAAAGAAATAAAAGTAAATAATTGAGATGTAGAAGATCTTATAAACGACTTTGGGTATATTAGGTCATTTCCGTATGAGTTCTTCAATCGTTGGATTTTGAGGATTTTCCTCCAATCGACTAGTCACTACTCTAGTTGGATCTCTCGATCTTCCGCCGACATAGCATGTCGGTAGAAACTACTTATCGCTAGATGTCACAGTCTAAACCGGTTTGGGGAAAAGGTTTTCACGGAAGGGTAACACCAATTTTGGGTTCATTCCCACCTAAATGACGTTTTAGGGTTGTCAGGCATAGTGTTTGTTTGATGTTATTCCTTTCCCAAACAGTTGATTCTAAAGGTAAAATCCTTGTTAAACAATAATTAAATATTCATACTTCCACTCCCTAATTCCCCAAAATGGAATTAATTCCTCATGGTTTTCTTGACAATCATTAAAACAATAATATATGAAAACATATAATTGAATAAAGAGAATGAAAAAGAAAATTGCATTGTATTGGCAATCTATTAGGAAAAATTCCTCGAACATTTATTCGAGTTCTACAATCTCTGAAAATACAAAATAAAAACTAAAAACTAATAAACAATATGTTTAAACCTAGTGCTAAAGGTCATATTTATAGCCTTGGCTAGCCGTTTTCATCAACCCTAGGTCAGTTGTCATCCTTCATACTTAAGTCGCATTGTGAAGATGAGAACACCCCTCACTCGATGCAGAGTTGCAGTTTGGAGTCGATGTTGTGACACACCAGGACCTGTGTCGCGACATAGCAAGCAGTTCCTTGATTCTTCACTGCTGGCCACTTTATTGCAACATAGAGCTCCCTATGTCATGATGAAGTGGTGACTATCACTGTTGTGCGATTGCTATTAGTCTCCTGTGAACTCACGAAGTAGGTTAGCTAATCTTTAGGCCTCATTTGGCCTTTAAAGCAATAAAATAACCTTTTTAGCACAATTTATTCGAAAGATAGAACTAAACTAAAAATCCATAAATCATAAGGAAAATTACTTGATTTCAAGCTTTTCAAGTGTGAAAACTAGTTCAATCTGTTAGGTATAAAACTGACAGATCAACGAGAAAGAGAGAGAAGATAAGGTTGAAGAGGAAGAAGCAGCCCAAGAATATCTAGGAACAAAGGATGAATATGAGGTAACATTTTGGCCACAATACTCGACTCTAAAATGTTATGTTATTCGAAGCTCGATGTGACAACAACAATCAAAGGGAGGGAGCTCCCAACACAAATATAGCTCGAGAAAGGGAAAGGCACTAATGGAATCCACATGAACAAATCCTTGGGATGATTCGAAGGAGGATTGAGACTTTTTTTTTTTTTAATTTTAGACTTTTGGGATTGTTATATTTGGATGACTTTCTTGTTAAGGACTTATTTACTAATAGGAGTAGGAGTAATATTAGATTTATTTTCGTATATATATTTTTTTGAATTTTTATGTAGGAACCCCCTACAAAGAATACACTACATTTTAGAGCTATTCATACCAAAAGGAGGAGGAACCCACCATTAGTTGAAGTGCCATTCATGATCAATCAGGTAACTTCTTTCCTTACTTTTTTAGGGGTTACACATTGAGGACAATGTGTTTTCTAAAGTGTGGAAGATACTATAGAATTTTTTTGCATTTTTTTTTGTTTTTGCTTTGTTTTGTCTTGTGGTTGAGCTTGTGGAAATACAACTGATTAGTTAGGAGCATTTACATAGGTTGATTGTATTTTATAATAAATTTGGCATGATGATAAGTGTTTCTTTAAATTTTTTTAGGATGAGACTACTAAAATTCTATAGGTTACACTAAATATAGGTTATAAGATATTATTTATACCAAATGACATGAGAAATATAGGGAAACAAACATGCTAGTATATATGATAAATGGTACTTTTAAGATTGTGTAATTAAGTTGAAGTTTTATGCATATTGATATATTTAGGAATGATCTAAGGCATTGTTTGGAAACACTAAGAGCCAAAAGCAACCTTATTCTGATTTTTGCCTGTTAGTACCAATATTTGAACTTATTGGCCCTTCTTGATGAACGTCATTACAAACTATAAAATCGGAAAAAAAAATTGTTTATCCTTTTCTTTGGTCCTAAATTGCAAGATTATAGATCCAAAAAAAAAAAAAAAGATGAGTAAAAATGAAAAAAGAATCTTGAAGTGAGAAAAAAGCATGAAAGGTGACAAAGTCACAAAGTTAAAAGAAAAACTTGTTCAAGAATGCATTAATGCTCGTAGGCTAGCTAAAGGGATTATACCATGTTGAGCTTTCCTAATTGGAGAGATAAGGAAGGTGAGAGAAGGAGAACTAAGACAGTGAGCGGGAAAAGGGATACTAAAAGGGAAAAATAGGGAACAATGCAATGTGCCAAACTATTTTTTTGTTTGTAACCTCTTGATGCTTACTATTCTATTGAAATTCATACTTGTCCTAAGCCTTTGAGAGTTACAAGCCGAAAAGAAATATGTGAGCTTGCTATTCTATGAGGTGTGAAAACTATTTTTCAAGAGGGGAAATCGGTAAGGGGAGAAAGGAATTGAAAGACAACAAAGAGGGAAAAAGAGAGAAAATGTGTGTGTGAGAGATAAGTGAAGTGAGGGATGAAAAATGAGGGAGTGAAGGGGTTTTTTTTTTATAATTGGAGATGTCTGCTAAAAATAGCAGCCAATCCCCCATCCCTTGGTTAGCCATGCATGGTAGTAGGGATGGTTTGAGTTCAATTTGCTATTTTTAGCTTGTGGCTAAAAACAGGAAGCTTGAAATGGGAAGGGGTTTGAACGTAATTAAAGGAAAGTTCAAGGGTTGATTTGAAATTATAAAAATCAACTAAAATAAGTTGATATGGTTAGCTACATGGGACAATTTGGGCTTCCATTTCCTTGGTGGATCTATCCTCTTCACTTAGAACAACTGGGCCCCTTTTTCTTCACTGGGCTTATAATTAATTTTTAACCCAATTTATCTTGGATCAAAATTAGTTAAACAATGTGTTCAATAATTATTATTGGACTATCCATGGTTGGAAAAATAATTTGCCGTACACTAGGTTAACTTGATACAAAAATTGCATCAACGATTCAAGCTTTTCAAGGTGATTGACGAGTCAATTTTTATCATTTGTAGAAAACTGCGAAAAAGGAAACAATTTTGCGTAAAATAATTAAAATTCAATATGTTCATAATTTGATTAAAAATTAATTATTTAATAATTAAATTATAATTTTCAACACAAAATACTATGTAACTGCATGAATTAGAGCTAAAAAAGGCTGAAAAAGTCTAAATATTTGTGTGTTTCGAGATGCGTGGCCAAATACCTAGGTTAGGCATAGTATACTGCTTGGTGAAATGCCCTCACATAGTCATAATAGACTTCTTGTTTGGGGCATAAACTCAAAATATTTTGACTGGTGCAAAGGTAAACAAACAGTCTTGAATGGCGAATTCCAAACTTGTGGGCATAGTTGGTGTGTACTCTCATGTTTTTTAAACATACTGTAGCCTTAGCCTTAGCCTTGACAATTGTCGAGCTATGATTAAAGAATTCAAATAGTCGGTTTTAAAATTTGAAACATCTCACGAACACTTGGTTCTTTATAAATATTGGGTGTTAAACACTTCTCCAAACTATTTCACTAAATCATTGAAGCCCTAATTGTTGTCTCTACCAGAGTCTTTTTACTTCTTTTCACCTTTTGTCCATAATTTTCTTCAAAGGTAACCCCCTTCTTTTTCTCTCTCTTACTATTCAAAATGGTTAGAACTACCACAGGTGGAAGTGGCCGTGCCCAAAGTAGTAAAAGCAGTAACCCTAGAAATTCTATCACGATCGAACCCAGAGGTCTCGATGGTACTCGTCACGTACTTTTTGCCATGTATGAATGCAACACTATCAAGGAGGAAATGACTCAATATCTAGTAGACAGAGCCTTCCTTCGTCCAAACTTTACTTATGACTTTCGTTTAGTCTGAGGGGAGTGTCACCATAGTGACAACACCGAAAGCTTTATTCCTCCCCTTTTCCTACTCGAGGTTGGATTTCACATGCCTTTTCATGCCTTCTTCTCCTCAGTGCTCGACGAATATGGCATTGCATTAGGGCAACTCTCCATCCTTTCCTGGTGGCCGTTGGTGGCTTATTTCATTAACCGGTGCTTGAACAATGAGCCACCTATTCTCGACATATTCCAAAAGATCTATCAACTGAATATTAAAAGGCATGGTGCTTTGGCTGGGATGACCCACTTTAGTACATGCTAGGGTTATGAGCCCATCTTTCAAATTTGGGCCTCAGACCTCTATCATAAAGTTTTGGCTTTCCCATGTTATGGTATATACCTAAGGAGGAGACCTTCCTTCGAAGCTATCACGTTGATTCGGAGGTTGCTTGGAAACAATTTAAATGATTAAGGAAAGGGTGTATCATGGAATTGGGGGAGAGTGTTTCTGTCTAGAATGTCTTCTAATACTATCTATAAGGGCTGAGTCCAAATGGTCACTAAGCGAATGATCTTTTACTTTGTGTGGATTCTCACAATGTCCTTTCTATTAAGGTGGTCTTGCCTTTCAACATCAATGATGATTTAGCACAAATTTTAGTGGGGAGTATGAGGGAACCTATGTTATTTTTCTATGAGAAATGTCGACTACTTCCATTCCATTGGAATATCATTAGTTGTGGTATGTCTTTCACTCCTTCTCTCGACCAGGATAGCTCTCATGTTACTGCTGTAGGGTCTTCTTCTCCTTCTTATACCATTCTCTCACTCAAGCAAACAGTATGGATGCCTTAGCCTTATTAGTGCACGAAAATGAATGAGTTGCTATTGCTCCACCAAGAAAAATGACTAATAGGTATTAGAAAAGGCTAATGGTGGATAGAAGCACCTAAGATTTCGAGGGTATTAACAGCCAACAACTAGTTCTTCATAGACTTATGAGAGGGCAAGCTCCCTTGAGAGTTACCACTCCTATTCCAGCTGCAATAGTAGAGTCTGCCAACTCTACAAACTCTTCAATCCGTGTCTCGGATCCTCTTATGGCCACATTCACATTAGAGATTATACGCTAAGGCCTACCAAAGGCCCTTCTTGGTTCCTTACCCATGACCACTCCATCTTGCGAAGTGGGTAGACTCTTCCCATGGCGTGATTTAATAAGGCCAGGGTAATATCCCTTCTCTCTCGAAGCCATCCATCGGTAGAATAATAATTTGCCTATACAAGTAAAAGATGCTTTACTTTCTTACCTCTCCTAAATTCCTAATTTTCCCCCACCCTTGGTGTTGGCAGGGTCTTATCAAATATTAGTTATTGAGTATGGGCTTATGAGCTAGGCCCTATAGGAGGCTTGGAATCGAAACAACATCAAACTGGCGGGTAACCACCTCCGAACATACTCCCGTTCGGCATGTATTTTGGCCTTTTGCAAGTATACGGGTCGAGTTGTAATATAGATATAACAAAGTAACAAGTACTTTGAGGATCATACCCAAATGAGGTGAAGCAATAGTAATTCCAATCCTTGCATAGGAAAGATCTAATTAGTACTATTTTCAAGATTATAGTACGAAAGAAAATAAAAAGTTTGATTTTAGAATAATGAATAAAAAACATAAAACTAAAATAAACAACTAAAATGAGATAAGAGAATTTGATAAACATATTTATGGGGGATTAGTTCGCTTGAGTATGATATCTTTATTCGTCGCTTTTGGGGTTTTCATCAAGCAACTACTCGCTACCTTAGCAAGATCTTTTGATCTTCCACTAACATAACGAGTCAACAAGAACTACTTATCTTTTGACCTCACAGTCCAGATTGGTTTGGGATAAAGGTGTTCACAAATGGGTGATACCAATTTTAGGTTAATTCCCACCTAAATGACTTCCTTGGATTGTCAGGCCTAAGATTTGCTTCATGTTCTTCCTTTTCGAAATAGTTGATCCGTTGAAAATCCGTATACAATAATTAAACAATTAACCCTAATACCCCACAATGGGATTAGTTCCTCATAGTTTCTTGGCACATTATAAATTCGATAAAAATAAAGAACATGGTAAGTAAGATTGAAAATATAATTGAAGAACCTTAGGATTTGTATTGCAATCTGTTAGGACGAATCCACAATTGTTTATGCGAAAGTTACAAATCTTGTTTCTAAAAAAAATAGAAATAACTAAAGAAATAAAATGACTAAACCTAAATTACAAGAGAGAAATTAAACTAAAGGAAAGGAGTGTAAAGCTAAGTGCTAAAGGGGTCTATTTATAGCATTTGGACAGCCGTCTTCCTTAGCCTTAGGTTCACTACCATTCTTAGGGTTTATGTTGTGTTGTGAAGACTAAAACGCCCCTCACTTGATGTAATTCCGCGTTTAGGAGTCGATGTCACGACACATAGGAGCTGTGTCACGACATAGAAGGTAGTTTACTCATTGGTGTGTTTTCCAAGCATTATCCCGACATGTTATGCCTGTGTCACGACATAGAAGAAAACATTAAGTGTTTAGGGATATGCATAATATTGAGGAAAGGTATTATTGATACTAAATGATCTGCATAATATGAGGAAATGAGCATGCTAGTATATATGATAGATAGTAATTTTGGGATTATATGACTAAATTGAGATTTATGCATATTGAGGTGTTTAGGGATGACCTAAGGCATTGTTTGGATACATCTAAAGCTAAAAAACCAAACCATATTCTGAATTTTCAATTAGTACCCATCTTTGAGCCTTATAACTCTTCTTGATGAACCACACTACAAGCCTTTAAAACCTAAAATGATGATTTGTGTGTACTCTTTTCTTTGGTCCTATTTTACATGCAAATAGACATACGACCATATGTATTGAGAGTAAGTAGACACATTATGGTGGAGGATATAAAACAAAGAGGGAAATATGAAAATCAATATAATGTATGAACTTTAGTTTAGTCAAAAAGAGAGAAATAGTGGAAAATCAAAAAGAAAAGAAGAATGAGTAGAAACAAAAGAAGAGAATCACGAGTAAGAAAACATATGAAGAGTTACAAAGTCATAAAGTCATCAAAAAGAAGAAAAAGAGAATCTTACTCAAGAAACAAAACAATACTCATAGGCTAGCTAAAGGGATTAGCTTATATTGAGATTTCCTAAATTGGAGAGAAGAGGGTGAGATGGAATCGGACATTAAGGGGAAGAATATGGAACAATATAATGTGTCAAATTATTTTTGTGTTTGTAACCTTTTGTGCTTAACTGTTTTTGAAATTTATACTTATCCTAAGCTTCAACATGTTACAAGCCGAAAAGGCCTATGTGACTTAACAACTCTATGCATGAATAGATATGGAAATTGTATGGTTTCATTATAACTATCTATATTGTGCTAGGATGGTCAAAGTACTTATATTAGGCATTGATGTATTTATATCGATAAAACTTTAATATTTGTATTTCTTGTAACCTATTGAACTTGTATTGTTTCTAACCAAAAATGGAAAAATGCTCAATCATCATGTTAGAATTATTAAGAAATACGTAATGCCTAGAATGGATGTTGTGAACTTAATCTTTTTATAATACAAATTCAAGCTCCTTTGCTTTTCTTTCTTTCTTTCTTTCTTATTATTGAATTTTGTTTTGTTTGCTTAAGAACAAGCAAAGACTTAAGTTTGGAGGAGTTTGATCTACTAGTTTTACACCTCGCAGTTTGAACTAGTTTTCACACTTGAAGAGCTTGAAATTAAGTATTTTCTTTATGTTTTCTAGGATTTAATCTAGTTTTTATCTTTTGAATAAATTGTGTGAACCAAGTGTTAAAAGGGTTACTTTATTGTCTTTAAGGTCAATTGAGGCCTAAAAGTTAGCTAGCAACCTTAGAGAGCGTGTAGGAGACCATTAGAAATTGCACAAATATGAAACTGGTCACTTCGTCACAACATAGGATATTCCACGTCACAACAAAGGGACCAGACTTGAAGATTTTGGGTACTGACTTCTTTGTCACAAGTCAGGTTGTAAATATAGTATGTAACAATGGAACACTTGGTAGTATTCCGAGAATCATACTCAAAGGAGGTATAAGACAATAGTGAATTAGATCCCTACAATGAATAGAATTAATTAGTAATCACTATAGGGATTATAGTACTAGAATAAAATAAAGAGTTGGTTGTAAAAAGCATAAAAAGAAAATAAAAGAAATAAGAATTGAGATATAAAAGTTCGATAAACGACTTTGGGGAGATTAGGTTGATTCAATATGATTTCTTCAATCATTAGATTTTGGGGATTTTCCTCCAATCAAGTAGTCTATACCCTAGTTGGATCTCTCGATCTTCCGCTGGCATAGCATGTCGATAGAAACTACTTATCGCTAGATGTCACAGTCTAAACCGATTTGGGGAAAAGGTTTTCACGGTTGGGCAATACCAATTTTAGGTTCATTCTCATCTAAATGACGTTCTAGGGTTTTCAGACCTAGTGTTTATTTAATGTTCTTCGTTTCCCAAACAGTTGATCCGAAATGATAAATCTTTGTTAAACAACAATTAAATATTCATACTTTCACTCCCTAATTCCACAAAAAAGAAATTAGTTCCTCATGGTTTTCTTAATCATAATCAAAACAATAGTATATGAAAACATAGAATTGAATAAACAAAACGAAAAAGAAACTTTAATTGTATTAGCAATCTGTCGGGAAAAATTCCTCGAACATTTATGCGAATTTTACAATCTTGTTTCTAAACGAAAATACAAAGTAAAAACTAAAAAGTAAGAAAAGGTATCTCTAAACCTAATGCTAAAGGTCATATTTATAGCCTTGGCCGATCGTTTTCATCAACCCTAGGTCAGTTGTCATCCTTCATGTTTAAGTTACATTGTAAAGATCGAAACACCCTTCACTCGGCATAAAAACTGCATCCAGGGGTCGATGTCTTGACACACCAAAACCTATGTTACGACGAAGTAATCAGTCCCCATCTTAGTGTCATCCTATAGGCATTGTCGCGACATAGCTGGTGTATGTCACGACACAAAATTCAATCTCCATAATCTTCAAGTCTGATCCCTTTGTTGCAACATAAAACATTCTATGTCGTGACAAAGTGATTGGTTTCATATTTGTGCAACTTCTAATGGTCTCCTTCACACTCACGAAGTATGTTAGCTAACCTTTAGGCCTGAATAGGCCTTAAAGACAACAAAGTAACCTTTTCGCACTTAGTTCACACATTTTATTCAAAAGTAAAAACTACATAAAATCTTATAAAAACATAAAGGAAATGAGTAAATTCAAGCTCTTTAAGTGTGAAAACTAGTTCAATCTACTAGGTGTAAAATTGGCATATCAGTCTGTCGCGACATCGACCCCTAGATGTGATTTCTACACCAAGTGAAGGGCATTTCGATCTTTACAATGCCACTTAAATACAAAGGATGATAGCTGATCTAGGGTTGATGAAAACGGTCAGCCAAGGCTATAAATAGGGCCTTTAGCACTAGGTTTAAGGACACCTTTTCTTAGTTTTTAATTTTAATTTATTATTTTCATTTTAAAATGAGATTGTAAATTTTGCATAAACGCTCGAGAAATTTTTCCCGACAGATTGCCAATAAAAATGAAGTTTATTTTTCATTCTATTTAGTCAATTATATGTTTTCATATATTATTGTTTTGATGATGATCAAGAAAACCATGAGGAACTAATTCCATTTTAGGGAATTAGGGAGTGGAAGTATGAATATTTAATTGTTGTATAAATAGGGATTTTGCAATTGGATCAGTTGTTTGGGAGTGGAAGAACATTAAACAAATACTAGGCCTGACAACCCTAGAACATCATTTAGGTGAGAATGAACCCAAAATTGGTATTGCTTATCCTTGAAAACCTTTTCCCCAAACTGACTTAGACTATGAAATCTAGCGATAAGTAGTCTCAGTCGACTTACTATGTTGTTGGAAGGTTAGAAGATCCAATTGGGGTAGTAACTAGTTGATTGAAGGAAAATCCCCAAAACACAACAATTGAAGAACATCATTGAAGGGACCTAATCTCCCCAAAGTCGTTTATTGAATACTTACATTACATCCCTTTACTTTATTTTATTTATTTTTATGTTCTTCAAAACAAATCTCTTATTTTATTCGCGTACTATAATCCTTAAACTTAATACTAATTAATTCTTTTCCTTATAGGGATTTAATTCACTATCGCTTATGCCTCCTTTGGGTATGATCCTCAGAATACTACCAAGTATTCCATTGTAACACACTTATAATTATAGCCTGACTCGTATACTTGCAGACGAAAACCTACATCGAATGAGAGTACGTTCGAAAGTGGTCAAATTGTTGCCGCCATTGCCAGGAAGGCAACGCTTTAGTGAATTCTATTTTTTCTTGGTTGTTAGAATAGTTATGAAATTTTTAGGCCATAGATACGATTTTCTTTATTTCATTTATTATCTTTTTCTATTTTTAAATTTCTTTACTTTAGTTTACAAAATGATGAAAAACACATTAGGAATGTTTTTTATTTAGAATGGTTACAATCTAGTATTGTTTGAACACCAATTTATCATAATCATTTTGAATTAAATTCATCTCTAATATCTTGGATTACTGACAATATTATATTTTTTGATCCTTTAAAAGAAAACCCTGTTGCATTTTTATGGAGATTCGAGGCAATTTGTAGGAGAGTCTCATACACAGGGGTAGCTGTGATTAATTTATTCTTGATTCCTTTTGCTCTAAATAGGAAGGCAAAGTCGTGACTAGATTCATTATCCCCAAACACTATCACCACTTGGGAATAATTTATATACTTGTTTCTTCAACGAATGATTTCTATGCCTAAAATTATATAGGGATACATACAAATTTTTTATTTCAGGAAAACTATGACAAAAACATTAGGGCAAGCTTGGGAAAGATTTAAGGCCATACTTCGATCCATACTAGGAGGCATTCATGTCGCTATACAAATTCAACACTTCTATGATTGGTTGAGTACAGAAAGCAGACACAAGCTAGATATTATGATTGTGGAATGATATGTCGGTTTCATACCTAGCAGATTGAACTTATTTTCGCATTTGATGAGCTTGAAATCAAATAATTTCCCTTATGTTTTATGAATTTTTAGTCTAGTTTCAGTTTCTAATAAATTGTGTTAAAAGGTTGTATTATTGCTTTTAAGGTAAAATGAGGCCTAAAGATTAGCTAACCTACTTTGTGAGTGCACTGTAGCAATTGAGCCATAACGATACTAACCGCTTCCTCATGATATAGACAGCGCTATGTCGTAACAAAGGGGCCAACAACAAGGAATCCAAGGACTGGCTGCTATGTAGTGACACAGGTCCTAGTGTGTCGCAACATCGACCCCAGACTCTAGATCTGCAACAAGCGAGGGGCGTTCTCGTTCTCACAGTGCAAGTTAAAAATGAAGAATAGTATCTGACCTAGGGTTGAGGAGAAAATGGCCATTTAAAGCAATAAAAAGGACCTTTAGAACTAGGGTTACACACCATTACTTAGACTTTAATTTTCGATTTTAGTTGAATTTATTTTTCTACTTTTGAAACGAGATTGTAGAAACTCGTGTAAACGATAGAGGAGTTTTTCCATGAGAAACTAATTCCATTTAGGGGAACTAGGTAGTGGAATATGAAAAATTAATTGTTGTTTTACAGGGATTTTACCTTTTGGATCAACTATTTGGGAAAGGAGAACATCAAACACGAACCATGCCTGACAACCTTAGAAAGTTATCTAGGTAGGAATAAACCCAAAATTGGTATTGCCCATCCGTGAACACTTTTTCCCAAACCGGTTTAGATTGTGACATCTACCGATAAGTAATCTCTATTGACTTGCTATGCCAGTGGAAGATCGAGAGATCCAACTGGGATAGTGACTAGTTGATTGGAGGAAAATCCCCAAAACCCAACAATTGAAGAAATCATACGGAAACGACCTAATCTCCCCAAAGTCATTTATAAGGATTTATACAACTCAAATTTACTTTATTTTATTTCTATCTTTTTATTTTATGTTTTCAAAGAACTCTTTTATTTTCTCTCGTACTATAAATCTTAGAATCAGTACTAATTAATTTTATTCTTTGGGTACGATCTTTGGAATACTACCAAGTGTTCCATTGTAACACACTATATTTACAACCTGACCCATATACTTGCGTAAAGCATAAATCTACTCCAAATAGGAGTACGTTTAGGGGCAGTCAAGTTGTTGGCACTGTTGTCGGGGAGGCAACGCTCTAGTAAATTTTATTCTTTCTTTGTATTAAAATAATTAGTAAAATTTTAGGTTGTAGATACGATTTAACTATATTAACAATTTAATTTATTTTCAAATCTAACCCTATCTTTCCAAATTTCATCATATTTAAACCCATGGATGCTTACGATTTATTTTGTTCAGATCTCATGTTTGACGATGATTATGATGTCGAAATCTACGAAGACGAGTATTATCAGGATTGGGAGATTCAGGAAACTCAGAAATTATTAATGATGGAATTAAGATAACTTCATGAAGAGACTCAGATCCTTGATCCAAATAATGGTTAGTCATTTAGGGAGATGTGCTTTGAATTTGAACACATAGAACAAGAATAAGAACGATGGTTGGAAATGGAAAGAGAATGTTTAGAATCAGATGACTGGGCCACCGAGCAAAACAAAATCTCGCCTTTGCAAGGAAAATTTGATAATTTTATAAAAATTGAGATTGAACCTCAATCCAATGACAAGTCGATCCCCATGGAGGAAAAAGATGACTTCCGTATGCCAAATTTCGATATTCAACTAATGACTTCCGCAAAACCATCAACAAAAGAAATATTAGTTGAAGATATTATTGATCTAAACTTCAATTTCCAATGGAAAATGGATACTGTGTATAATACTTTCTTGGCATAACAAATCCCTAGAGCGATTACTAATGTTAAAATTTTTCAATTCTTGTAGAAAATAGGAAATATCTACAAGCCAGAGTTTCAACTCCCAACTAGTGTGATAATCACTTCCATGGAGTACGAAAGTATGCATTCGTGGGAGAGGTAACTACTACATAGGTACCACGAGCCACAAGAAGTAGAATATAGTGATGGAAAGCACAAAGGAAAGCAAGTAGTTGCTATAACATCAGTACATGGATTGATAGTAAATCCATCATTTTTTTCTGAATGATGTAATTGAGCAGCTATTAGGCCATCACACGAAGGTATATGAGTTCCTCGACGGGAAGACTAATACAAGTAAGTATCCAGAAGTATGGTGGTATGAATTTACAAACATTATCAATCAATATGATCGGTGAAAGGAATTGGCGGTGATCTACGAAGGAAAGAAAGGAAAATTTTGAGAAAGAGATAAACGCTAGAGAATAGCTTGGAACGATGGCTGCTGGATGAACAATGATAAAATAGACCGGCCACAGTGCACCCTAACACTCTTGTTAGACATTTTTTTACAAGAACTAACCCTTAATTTTATATTTTAGTCACTAACATACTAACGTAATTCCTTCTCATCCGTTTCAAGGTATTTCTTTCAAAACTCACAAGTTTTCGCGACACAGATAGGCCAAGTTGCGACAAAGCAACAAGACTACTCCAAAGACGCCCAGGAATGCTATGAAGTGACATACACCTCGTACGTTGTAACCAAGGGGTCAGGATATCAAAAACTCGAAACTGATGGCTATGTCGCGACATGAGGAGACCTACGTTGCGACATAGGAGGAAGTCTACTGGAAGAGGGGAACTGAAGGGTTTGTCGCGTCACAAGGAGAGTACGTCACGTCAAACAGGCATTGGTGGGTTGGTTTTGACAAACTTGGGGCTACGTCGGGACATCGTCTACAATTTTTGCAGGGTTGACCCGACCTGATTATAATACCCAGTACCCTAAAACCCTATTTATCCAGATTTAGACCCTTAAAACACCTATTTTCTAATACCTTTATATATACTAACCTAAACTAAACTTCTTCCCTCACTTAAACATTCCCCAAACAAATCCCAAATCCTCTAAAACTCACATTATCCCTTTGTCACTCAAAAACCTAAAATCCTAATCTCTCAAAGAGTAATCCTTCATTCAAAGGTGCAAGAGGACTCCATCAATAAGGCTACTAATCAAAATCAAAGGTACTTTCTTCTTTTTACTGTTCCATTGGTTACTTTTCATCCTTTCTTTGTGTTAGATTACGATGCCGCCACAAAAGAGAGCAATGATCTAAGAAAGCGACAATAATTTAAATTTTGAACGATTCACAAATAAGCAAATTAAAATACTTTTTGGCTTCACAAGGATGGACTCTCATTCAAGAATAAGGTTTTTAACTGTCGATGATTTTTTGCTAAGGGTATGGCCATTGGTACGGTATCATAAAATTGGAGAAATTTTGTGTTCTTCCAATAGGTAATGCCTTAGTACCAATAGTTCATGAATTCTACCCATCCTTTAAGGATGACATAGTCAATCAAAAACCTTTAGACATAGTAATAGTTCGAGATTGTGAGGTTCACATGTCCCCTTAGGATATATGCTAGTACTACAATGTCCCTTGCTATGGAAAAAATTATGTGCAAAGGGTAGATTTAAACACCTTTGAAAATATTGATATGAGGGAAATAGTTAAGTTCTTAATCGAATGGCGAGGTGTGTGGAATGTTAGACTCAACACTGGCACACCATCTAATTTCAACCAAACTATCATGTTCCCGGTAACGAAAATGTGGATGCAACTCCTAGCTACACGACTTATACTTGCTATAAATGTGTCTAACATTAATTCTCTATGAGCTTTGTCATTGCATGGTATTTTGCAATGCAAAAAGTTTGTTTAGGCTCTTGGATATACGAGGAAATGAAGCGAGGCATCCAGAGCCAAAAGAGTGGTATCTTCTTCCCACAATTGTAACTACTCTATGCAAGAAGGCGGGAGTACCATGAAAGATGATGAACAATTTCTAAAGTCGACTCGAAGCATCATTGGAGATTCCCTATACAAGAAATATGTTGAGCTATAAATGAAACAAATCAAATAGTGGAATCAGTGATGAAAAGAAAAGATGGATGTCCTAGCTTCGTTGAAAAGAAGGGAGAAGACCACAAAGAGCCAAGGAAGCATCATAGTCAAGCTCAATGGGATGATAGCTTGGATGAAAGAAATGACTTCGATGTTGACAGAGTTTGCAAGGATATATAGGCTACCAACCTCGAACTACCTCTAAACATGTTTGAAGAGAAGAATATGAGGATGCACCAGAGTTGGGAGGAGCAAATGAGGAGCAGGACGAGCTTAAAACTGATGACGAGTTTGAGGCAATGTTTTAACCTCAATACTAAACTCCCAAATGACCGGTGATTCGGAGCCTAGCATGACAAAAAGGAGGAAGCTCCCAAAAAATATAAACCGACAAGGGGAAAACTCCAATGGATCCTCAACTCGATGAGGATGATGATGATTGAACTTTATTTTCTTAAAAATACTTTAATTTATTTTAAAACTTGTAATTTTTGGATAATTTTTTAGAGACTTATATAATTCGTAGGAGTTGGATTAGGAATTATTTTTGTATGCTTTAATTCTTTTTGTAGGAACCCTACATTTTGGAGACACAACAATTTCGAGCATTCATGCCAAAGGAAGAAGGATAACTACCATAAGAAGAAAAGGGCGTTCACGATCAATCGGGTAACTTCTTTTCTTAATTACTTTTCGGGCTACACATTGAGGACAATGTGTTTTCTTAAGTGTGGGGGGTAACATAGGAATTTTGGCATAGAGTTTTTTTTTTTATGTGTGCTTGAGCTTGTAGAAATACAAGTGATTGGTTAGAAGTACAAATAATAGGTTGATTGTGTTTTCTTGATAAATTTGGCATGATGATGAAGAATTTTACATTTTTAGCATGAAATTTTCGAAGTGCTATAGGTTACACTATGTCTTGATAGAAAATGTTTTATTAATACTAAATGATATGCTTAATATATAAGGAAACGAGAATGCTAGTATATATGATAGACAATAATCTTGAGATTAGGTAATTAAATTGACATTTGTGCATATTGAGTTGTTTAGGGATGACCTAAGGCATTGTTTGACACAACTAGAGCTAATAAGCCAAACCCTGTTCTGAATTATCAATTTGTACCCATTTTTTAGCCTTATAACACCTTCTTAATAAGCCACATTATAAGCCTTCTAAGCCTCAAATAATTTTTGGGTATATCTTTTTACTTAGTCCTATTTTGCATGCAAATGGATGTATGGCCACATATATTGAGGGGGTAGACACATTACGCTGTAGGTTGTAAAATAAAAGAGGGAAATTATGACAAAGTATGAATTTTAGATCTAGCCAAAGAAGAGAAAAACAAGTGAAAAGAATAAAAAAGAAAATGCGTAAAAACACAAAAGGCAAGAGTAAAAAAAGGGTGAAAAGTGAAAAAAAATCAACAAAGTCACTGATAGAAAAAGAGAAAGCATACTCGAAAAAGCAAATCAAATACTCATAGGCTAGCTAGAAGGAGTGCTTTCGATTGATTTCCTAAAATGGAGAAATAAGGAAGGCGAGAGAAGGAAAAGTAAGGAGGTGAGATGGAGTGGGACGTAAAGGGGGAGAATTGGGAACAATACAATGTGTCAAATTGTTTTCATGCTATGTAACTTTTTGTGTGCTTAACTGTTCTTTAAACGTCATACCCGTCCTAAGCCTCAACACATTACAAGCTGAAAAGCCCTATGTGACTTGATAGACTGTATGTATAGATGGATATAGACATTGCATAATCTCATTATATTATTGTTTGTATTGTACTAGGATAATCAAAGAACTCATGTAGGCATTGATAGAGTTATCTCAGTAGAAATTTAATATTTGTATCTTTTCTAACTCACTGAACTCCAATTATCTCTACTTTGAAATAGTGAAATTGCTCAACCATCATGTTAAGATTTTCAAAAGATACATGAAGCCCCGAATAAGTATGGCAAGCCTATCTTTGTATGATATAGTGTCAAGCTCACTTATTTTTCTTTTGTCGTTTTTATTTGCTTTATTTTCTTATTTGCTTGAGGACAGGCAAAGACATAAGTATAAAATAGTTTGATTTACCGGTTTCGTACCTAGCAGATTGTGCTAAAAACATTATGTTATTGCTTTTATGAATTTTTAGTCTAGTTTCAGTTTTTAATAAATTGTGCTAAAAACATTGTGTTATTGCTTTTAAAGCCAAATGAGGCCTAAAGATTAGCTAACCAACTTCGTAAGTGCATAGGAGACTATTAGCAGTTGAGCCATAACGATACTGACCGCTTCGTCACGACATAGACAACCCTATGTCACAACAAAGGGGCCAACAATAAGGAATCTATGGACTGCCTACTATGTCGTAACATAGGTCCTAGTATGTCGCAACATCAACCCCAAACTCCAGATCTACATCAAGTGAGGGGCGTTCTCATCTTTACAATGTAACTTAAACACGAAGATCAGTAACTAACCTAGGGTTGAGGAGAAAATGGCCATCTAAAGCAATAAAAAGGACCTTTAGCACTAGGGTTACACATCATTACTTAGAATTTAATTTTCAATTTTAGTTGTATTTATTTTTCGCTTTCTAAACGAGATTGTAGAAACTCGCGTAAACGATCGAAGTGTTTTTCTCGATAGATCGCTTAATACCATTTAGTTCCTTTTCATTCTCTTTTGCATTTATATGTTTTCATATATTGTTTCATTGATGAATAATGAAAACATGAGGAACTAATTCCATTTTGGGGAATTAGGTAATGGAAGTATGAATAATTAATTATTGTTTTACAGGAATTTTACCTTTTGAATCAGCTATTTGGGAAAGAACGAACATCAAATAACACTAGGCTTAAAAACCCTAAAAAGTCATCTAGGTGGGAATGAACCCAAAATTGGCAATGCCCATTCGTGAACACCTTTTCCCCAAACCGATTTAGATTATGACATCTATCAATAAGTAATCTCTATCAACTTACCATGCCAGCGAAAGATCAAGAGATCCAACTGGGGTAGTGACTAGTTGAATGGAGGAAAATTGCCAAAACCTAACAATTGAAGAAATCATATGGAAACGAGCTAATCTCCCCAAAGCTATTTATAAGGATTTCTACAACTCAAATTTACTTTATTTTATTTCTCTTTTTATTGTATATTTTCAAACCACTATTTTATTTTTTCTCATACTATAAACCCTAGAATCAGTACTAATAAATTTTATGCTTTGTAGGGATTTTATTTACTGTAGCCTATGCCTCCATTGGGTACGATCCTCGAAAAACTACCAAGTGTTCCGTTGTAATACACTATATTAACAACTTGACCCATATACTTGCTGAAAGCCAAAATCTATGCCGAATTGGAGTACGTTTGAGGGCGGTCAAGGAAGTATTTGGACCAAGACTTGGCAAGATGCTACGGACATATTGGAAATAGCAAGTGGAAATGAAATATTTTTGGGAGAAAGTATGAACCCTTAAGTGAATCCAACGAACCTGTTTGCAAACAGATTGTGGCTAGTTAATGCGATGAAGAGTCAAATGTTGAATCTATAACAACCCGATTGGAATGGTGGAAACAAAGCAAAGAGGTAGTAGATCAAACAATGCTGACTACCACAAAGATGATACCTTCAATTATGAGGCCACCAGAGGTAGAATTAAAACCATTACCAAAACATTTGAAATATGGGTATTTGGGGGAAAAATACTTTACCTATTATAATTACATCAGGGTTAAGTGGGTTACAAGAAGAAGCTCTGCTAGATGTGCTTAAACGTTAGAAGAAAGCTATTGGGTGGATAATTGCTGATATCAAAGGGACAAACCCAACATTTTGTCAACAAAATTCAGTTAGAAGAAGAAAGGAAACTTGTTGTAGATGCATAGAGAAGACTCAATCTCGCCATGAAGGAAGTAGTGAAGAAAGAATTAATAAAATGGTTAGATACAAGTATAGTACATGTCATTTTCGATAGTGAATGGGTTAGCCCTACACAATGCATACCAAAAAAAGGTGGGTATTCAAGGTACCATCAAGTTCCGATACATCCTGATGATAAGGAGAAAACAACTTTTACATGCCCTTTCGGAACATATGATTTTAAAAGAATGCCTTTGGGACTTTGTAATGCTCCTACTACCTTTTTGAGATGTATGACTGCTATTTTTGCAGATATGCTGGAAGAAGGGTTAGGTGTCTTCATGGACGATTTCTTAGTATATGGAGATTCATTCCAGGAATGTGTGCTGAATTTAGAAAATGCACTTCAAAGGTGCGAGGAAACTAATCTAGTGCTTAACTAGGAACAATGCCATTTCATTGTAAGAGAAGGGTTAGTTCTGGAGCGTCAAATATCATGGAGGGGGCTAGAAGTAGATAATGCAAAAATTGAGGTAATAAAGAACCTACCACATCCCATAAATATCAAAGGTATTCAAAATTTTTGGGACATGCAGGATTTTATAGAAGGTTTATCAAAGATTTTGCTCATATTTCTAAACCTTTAAATCTATTGTTAGAAAAAGATGTTCCTTTTTTATTTGATAATAATTGTGTGGAACCCTTTGAGAAAATAAAAGAAAAATTAGTGTTTGCTCCCATAATTATCACACCAAATTGGAACGACCCTTTTATTATTATGTGTGATGCTAGTGATTATGCTGTAGGTGTTGTCTTAGGACAAAAGAAAGATCGTTTATTCGAAGCAATTCATTATGCCAAAAAACTCTTAACCCAGCTCAATGCAATTACACTACCACTGAAAAGGAAATGTTAGCAATAGTTTTTTCCTATGAGAAATTTTGTCCTTATTTGATGGCTAATTGTGTTTATGTTTATACAGATCATTCAACCTTAAAGTATGTGATGCAGAAAAAAGAGACGAAGGCGCAATTGATGAGATGGGTATTGTTGTTACAAGAGTTCGACTTATGGATCATTGATCGAGAAGGGACAGAAAATCTAATTGATGATCATTTGTCGCAATTAGAGAATCATAACAACTTTGCACCTTCGGAGGAGATAAAAGAAACCTTCACAGATGAGCAACTATTCAGAGTAGAAACACGATTATAAAACACAGGAACACCTTGGTACGTGGACTATGTGAACTACTTAGCAAGAGGGGTGTTCCCACAAGAAGTATTATGATAACAGAAGAAACGAATTATGCATGAGGCAAAAAATATATTTGGGAGAATCCTTATGTGTTTCAGTAATGTGCAGATCAGTTAGTATGACAATATGTAGCTGGAGAAGAGATAAATGACATCCTTAAAGGATGTTACGACTCTCCTTGTGGGGGACATTTCGGAGAAAAACGGACAACTCGAAAAATATTGCAATCAAGATTCTATTGGCCCATTATAAATTGAGATGCCCATGTGTTTGTGCAAAAATGTGATAAGTGTCAACGAATGAGGAATATATCAAAATAGGATGAAAAGCCATAAGTGGGAATTGTTGAGGTAGATATTTTAAACGTCTAGGGAATTGGTTTCATGGGACATTTTCCCCATTCATTCGGAAATCAATATATTCTATTGGCAGTAGATTATGTCTCCAAATGGGTAGAAGTTATTGCATTACCCACTAATGATACTAAATTTGTAGTGAGATTTCTGAGAAGAAACATCTTTTTAAGATTTGGGACCTTTAGAGCCTTAATCAGTGATGAATGGTCATATTTTTGAAGCAAACAGTTTGAGGTTGCTCTTGCAAAATACAACATCCGTCATAAAATGGTGACAGCATATCACCCACAAGCAAATGGACAGGCTAAAGTTTCTAATCGGGAAACTAAATAGATTCTCGAAAAGATAGTAAATCCTAATCGTAAGGACTGGGCAAAAAAATTGGATGATGCTTTATAGGCCTATCTAACAGCTTACAAAACACCACTAGGTATGTCTCATTACAAACTTGTGTATGGAAAAAATTGTTATTTACCTATTGAATTAGAGAAAAAAGCATACTAGGCTATCAAAGAACTAAATTTAGATCCCGAGTTAGCGAAGAAAGAGAGATTGTTCCAGTTACAAGAATTGAAGGGTTTCGATTCATGGCTTATGAAAGTACAAAACTTTACAGGGAAAGAAGTAGGTTGTGCCATGATGTCGAGATTAAAAAATGAACTTTTGAGCCAGGACAGAAGGTATAACTATTTAATTCTAGGCTAAAATTATTTCTTGGGAAACTCAAATCAAGATGGACAGAACCATATATAAACAACCAAGTAAAACCATATCGAGCGATTGAGTTGTTAGCTAAGAATGGTCAACTTTTTTTAGTCAATGGGCAAAGAGTAAAGCTATATTGTGGGGGAACTATAGATATACTTGTTGATGAGAAACCTTTATACTGTAAAGCAATATGGACTAAAGAGAAAGTGTTAGATTTGAACATCAGAAATACCCAAGGAATAGATAGTAGCTCAGATTCAGAATTAGAGGGAAACTGGATTCGATGTCACGACGAACACAACCTATGTCGTGATCGCCAACTATAAGAAGAACATGGCCACTGGCCTCGAAGTTGCCACATGACATCTCTATGTCATGATGATAACTACTTTGTGAAATAGTAATTCTGGCCTCGATGTCGCGTTACACCTGGTGAATGTCGCGACATACAAACATGAATGACAGAATTTCAAGTAAACTCTAACTTCTAACAGTTTAATTTCAATATAGATACTTTAATTTCTGTAAAAAAAATTAACTTCTAAACTCACTAAAAGTCTTTTTAATCATTTAGTATAAAATTCCTTCCTCTCTATTCATCTCTTATTTCATAATCAAAAGAAAAACCCTGAATTTGAAAATCCCTAATCAAATGGCTGATTCAAGTGCAAGTACTTCTAATCCTATTTTTGAATTCCTAGAGAATGATTTAGACAGGTATCTACAACAACTGTAGTCGTATACCTTCATTAAGGAACAAGGGTTTTATTCTCTAATGCGAGTTTGTAGAGGTATTTGGGAAACTGTGGTCTATCATGAATGGATTCAATTTTGTCTACCCAACAAGGAACCTGTAAACATCTTGATAGTTCAGGAATTTTATTTGGCCATGAAGAAACATGAAGCCGGGAGAACTTGTGGGCAAATTCAAGGTCCTCTGAAAATTTGAGGAGTGGAGGTATATATGAATGAAGTTCAAATTTGTAGGTTTTACAATGTGTCGTATTACTACCAAGACTACCTTCACATAATTGATTTAAAGGAGTTCAAGAATATCGACACCGAGGAGATCTTTATTTTCTTGATAGTTGGAAAAGAATTGTGGACCTATCGATAAGGCACTACAATCTCGGAAACTTTCAACCAAGAACTAATGATGCCCAAGTCTAAGATATGGATGAAATTCATTTGTTCTAGGATACTCCCCACTTCATATATGACGGTGATACGCCCAATCCATGCCATCATGACATACGGGATTCTCAAAAAGAAATGAATATGTGTGGGTAAATGGATCCACCAAAGCATGGTGGAATGTGCAAAGAACTTAGGGAAAGGTGTACTTTTCCCTCATCTAATTTTTGCCATGTATAAAAAAGTAAGGGTACCGACTGAAAGGTTTAATCGAAAGATGAATCCGTCTAGTAAATTGTTAGGTGATGATCTATTCGCTCAATTTACATTACTGCAACAAAGTCAAAGTGAAGAACAAAGGAGAATAGGATTGAATGATGAAGATGAATAGGGACTTATATTTTTTCTTTTGTTTAGGATTAGGTTTTAATAGTTTCTTTCGTATTTTATTTAGGATTGATTTTAGTATTGGTTCATTTGTTTTAATTTCTTTTATATATATCATTTTAATTATTATTTCATACAAAAAGGGATTATTATACTTACATCTTAAACACCACACTATAGAGACATGATTGTATTACAAATGACATATATTTTCTCCCTAATTTAGTGCTTTTATTGTCTCTTTTGTATCTTATTTAGCATGCATCATAAGCATTTTATAATTAGTTTTCATATTTTGTAGTACATAGCTAGTTAGTTTAAATTCTTATTATTTTTATCTATTTTTGTACTAATGTCAACACAAGTAGTTGGTATATTGCATCTTAAGATTTCCAGCATAGGAGCTTAGTTTAGAAGATCAACATTGACAGAATGCAACCACAAGACCAGCTTGGAATTGCAACCAACAATAATGACACATTGAAGTTGAACCTCAAATGAGTAGAGTTAATCTGAATTTAAACTGGAAGTACCAGCGGAAGAATATCACAGATTTCGCTACAATTACAATATCAGATTGCGTCTAACAGTTCAGTGACAACATGCAGATCTTTAAAGAAAACATGTAATCTACGTGAGTACACAGCTGTACTCTAACTAACTTTGACAGCTGCAAAAATCTAGATCTGAATCTGAGAATGAAGGGTGAAATCTGCAATTATTTAGAGGCTATAAATAGATGAAAAAATGAGGAAAAGAATCATCAAGAGCAAGGGGATTAAATTCCAAAAATTCTATGTGAATCAAAGATTTGAGCTGGAATTCAGGGAGCTAATGAACCAAGTCTGTAACTACTTCTGACGAGAGGTGCTTGATGCCAAAGAAGAGGAATAAATAGAGAGTAGGCCTAGTAGTCTAGAAATAGCTTATTTGTACTCTTTATTTCTTCTTAAACAAGGATGAATTTTGTTGATATTAAAAGATATGAGAGTATCTTTTAATATTATATCATTTTGATTCTTACTTTAAATTGCTTATCTTCTTATTTTTGGATTTAACCGCTCTAAACACAAAAGTGAAATTGCTGTACACCGACATCGAGAGATGCGATGACAGGTTAGATTAACAAGTGGGTTAGGCGAGAGCTGCTCGGGAATGGGATAAACTCCGATTATTTGTTCTTGGATACACATCATTGCTCACACCGAGAGGTGGAGTAGTGTATTTGAGTCAGGATTAAGTAGGGAGCTATTGTGGGTAAGAACTCGAACGGACTTCATTGCTGTGCCAATTCGTCTATATTCTACCTTATCGATGCATCTAGTGTTGCAACCTGTAGAATTAGTAAACCATTTCCACCCTTTACACTTGATCACTTTTATATTTCCTACATTTAAATTTATAGCAGTCAACACTCAACACATTTGGATTTATTTTCAGTACACTGACATTTAATCTCTGATATTCAACTCTAATTGCGTTGACAGTAATGATTATTTTAGTGTGCATATCTGACATAATTGCGCTGACATCCTTACTCGCATCACACTAATTTTTAGTATTGATTGCTTTGACATTAAAACATCGAGAACCATTTCCTCGTGGGATCGATATTCGATAGCTCTATCTAGCAACTATACTTGCATCGACGTGTGTACGCTTGCACAATCATTGTGTCGTAAAAACACCGATCAAGTTTTGGCGCCGTTACCGAGGAAATTGACGTTTGTTCGATGTTTACTTTTGTTATTACAAACAATTTACTTACTTAATTTTTAACTTCTATTAATTTGTTTATCGTTCTTATCTGATTTTGAACATATTGTATGTTCCAAAGGAGAAATCCTAAGGACATTGTAAGCTTTGATCCAAAGCTTGAGAGAACACTTAGGAGGAGAAGGCAAGAACAGAAGAAGATGGTTGGTAACAACAATAATAATCTACCACCATTGTTGCCATAGGATAATATTCCTCTAGTGCTGCCACAAGATTTACCACCACCACGACCACAAGAAGAAGAAATACAAAATAGTTAATGAGAGCTTTTGTTGCGCCTCTACTCGATGATTTGTAACCAGGGCTTGTAAGACCAGCAATTCAGGTTGGTAACTTTGAATTGAAACCGGTGATGTTTCAGATGCTCAATTCTAATGGACAGC
Source organism: Kokia cookei (assembly GCA_039519145.1). Classification (NCBI taxonomy): domain Eukaryota; kingdom Viridiplantae; phylum Streptophyta; class Magnoliopsida; order Malvales; family Malvaceae; genus Kokia; species Kokia cookei. The sequence goes on from CM076907.1 coordinate 25,679,960, forward strand.
ATTAGGGTTTTCCACATGAGGACACATGAGAACATTTGAAATCATTTTTACTTATTTGTGCATCCTTTAGTTAACATGGTGTCCCTAATGATGCTTTGAAGATGCAATTATTTCCTTATTCATTGCAGGGAAAAGCTAGAACATGGTTTTTAGGATTGACGGCTAGATCTATCACATCCTGCTTTAGCAATGCAATTTGTCTTAAGATTTAATCCGACGATAATGAACGCAAGGTTGCGAAATGACATCATTGCATATCATCAACTCGATGACGAGAATTTACGCACAACATGGGAGCACTACAAAGCATTGCTTCGATGCTGCCCAATGAATGGGATTCAACAAGAGAGTCAGATTGAAATCTTTTATAATGATTTGAATAAGGAATCTTGTTAACGCATCTGCAAATGGTCCATTGTTGGATTGCACATATGGTAAAGTTGTTTGAATTTTGGAGAGGATATCCCAAAACGATTACGAATATCCAATTTCTCGTTTTGCACAAGTGAAAATTAACCTTGGAGTTCTTGAATTAGATGTTATTTATGCATTGTCAGCGCAGGTATCTTCCTTGGCCAACATCATTAAGAACATGAATGGAACAAGCAACATTGCTTTGATACAAATGGCCCAGAAAACGGATGCGCCAATATTTTCGTGTGATATTTGTGGTGACAACCACAGCTATGAAGACTGCCCACAGCATGCAGAAAATTCATATTATGTCAACAACATCCGAGTGGGTTCATTTGGTTACTCCTATAACAATCCTTCACAACAACCTTGGGGTAATCAGAATACATCCATATTTTGATATCGGAACTCTTTGAACCAATGAGGTTATAGGCAAGGAGGTTACAACAACAGCCAATTGCAGAACTACCATTAGAATTCACAATTAAATTCCCGTACTGAACCAATGCAGTCACATAGTCAAATGCAACAATAATCGTGATTACAACCACAACCATCTATTCTCCCACAAATGCAAAGACAACATCATCAGCATCAATAACAACAATTTAATCAACCTAAGGTAGATCTTATGGCTGCTCTCGAAGCGGTGATGCGCGAACATATCACATGAATCGAAGCGATAGTGCAAGGTAATTCTTCTTCTATCCGAGCATTGGAAGCGCAACTTGGATAGTTGGCCTCTAATCTTAACACCAGATCGTTGGGTACTCTTCCTAGTGATACTGAAAATCCAACGCAAAGAGGGAAGGAGCATTGCAAAGCAATAACACTAAGAAGTGGAAAATAGAAGGTAGAATTAAGTAATTCTAATCAAGACTATGTCAAAGCATACAATTCATAGCAGCAATAAGAGGTTATAATTCAAGAAATTCAAGCACAAAAGAATGTGGAAGAACCAACTATAGTACCATTTTTGCCTACAGTTTGTCCAGATAAGTTGTCGACACAACCACTACTATTGAAGCAACAGAGTTATCCACACCCACCTACTACAACCATACATTTTCCATTTCCACAACGTTTCAAAGAAAAAGTCCATGATGAAGAATACCATAAGTTTGTTTTTACTTTGAAACAATTGCGTATTAATATATATCTAATAGATGCGCTTGTGCAGATAACCAATTATGGGAAATACATGAAGGAGCTATTATCAAAAAAAAAGAAACTATCCAACATCGAGACGATTACGCTCACATAGGTGTGCAGCGCTATACTCACAAACAAGCTGCCAACAAAGATGAAAGATCCTGGTAGCTTCACAATTCCATGCTCCATTAGAGATCATTACTTAGGTAAAGCATTATGTGATTCAGGAGCTAGCATTAACCTAATGCCTTTGTCTACTTTCAGGAAGCTAGGAATCGAATCAATGAAGCCCACTGCAGTAACATTGCAATTAGTGGATAAATGTCTAGCACAATCAGAGGGACAAATCAAAAACGTTCTTGTTCGAGTTGATAAGTTGGTGTTCCCTGTTGATTTTATCATCCTAGATTACGAAGCTGATAAGGAGGTACCCATTATCTTAGAAAGGCCATTTTTAGCAATGGGACGAACACTTATCGACGTGTTTAAGGGAGAACTAGTGATGCATCGTAATAATGATCATGTAACCTTCGATGTGTTTGAAGTAGCACCGTCAGGGCCCAAGGAACAATGTCATCACGTTGATGTGTTGGACGAAATTATTTTTGAAGAATTTCACGACAGGAATTCAACATTGTCTGATACTGATGCGGCAACATCTACTGATGATATCCTAGAAGACTGTATTGACAAAGAGGAGGTGAAAAATTGTGAGTTGCGAAGATATTGACAAATAGAGTCGTTGGATTTGTCTAAAATCATCTACAGAGCAATCTCCTACCTTGGAGTTAAAACCTTTTCAGACACATTTGAAATATGTATTCCTTGGTGACAATAAGACACTGCCTGTCATTGTCAATGCATCCCTCAACGCAGCACAAGAAGAGAAGCTTATCGCAGACATCAAAGGCATCAATCCCTCTTTTTGCATGCATAAGATAAGGTTTGAAGAAGAAAGGAAGCAATCCATTGAGCAACAAAGATGACTAAATGAGAAAATGAAAGAAGTGGTAAAGAAGGAAATCATTAAATGGTTGGATGCGGGCATAATATACCCTATTTCTTACATCAATTGGGTAAGCCCCATTCAATGTGTTCCAAAAAAAAGTGGTTTTACTGTTGTGACCAACGATAAAAACGTGTTAATCCCTACTCGTATCGCAACCGAGTGGCGTGTGTGCATGGATTACCGATGATTGAATGTGGCCACAAAGAAGGACCATTTTCCACTTCCTTTCATCAATCAAATGTTGGATAGGCTAGCTGGTAAAGCCTATTATTACTTATTGGATGGCTACTCTAGATACAATGAAATAGCTATTGCGCCGGAAGATCAAGTAAAAACCACATTTACATGCCATTTTAGGACTTTTGCTTTTCGATGGATGTCATTTAGCATGTGTAATACGCCAACGACGTTTCGAAGATGTATGATGGCGATATTCTCGAATATGATTGAAGACTCACTCGAGGTACCATGGATGATTTTTTAGTCTATGGACAGATTTTGACCAATGCATCGATAACTTGGCAAATGTTTTGAGAAGATACGAGGAAACAAACTTGGTTTTGAATTGGGAAAAATGCCAGTTCATGGCAATAGAGGAGATTCTCCTTGGCCAACGAATCTCGTGTCAAGGCATTGAAGTCGATAGAGCAAAGGTAGAAATCATCGAAAAATTACCACCACTTATCATTATCAAAGCAATAAGAAGCTTTCTTGGACACGCGGGCTTTTATAGAAGATTTATCTAAGATTTTTCTAAGATAGCTAAACCTTTATGCTTTTTATTAGAGAAAAATAAAAAGTTTGTATTCGATGACATTTGCCTAGATGCATTTACAACAATAAAGACAAAGTTGGTGCAAGCTCTGATTGTTGTTGTACCAGATTGGACGCAACCATTCAAATTAATGTACGACGCTAGCGACTTCACTATTAGAGCTGTTCTCGGACAAAGGAAAGAAAAGGTATTTCATGCTATTTATTATGCTAGTAAAACACTAACTGAAACGTAGGTTAATTAAACCACAACTGAATAAGAGTTACTAGTAGTGGTCTTCACATTTGACAAGTTTCGTTCTTATCTTATCAGTGCAAAGACTACAGTCTACATGGATCACTCAGCTTTGAGACACCTTTTCAACAAAAAAGATGCTAAGCCTAGACTCATTAGATAGATCCTACTCCTCCAAGAGTTTGATGTTGAAATCAAAGATAGAAAGGGATCCGAGAATCAGGTAATTGACCATTCGTCTTGGCTAGAAAGTGGGAGAGAAGATGGACAACAGAACCAAATTGTCCAAGCATTTCCTGACGAGCAATTATTCACTATCGACACATCACCATGGTATGTTGATGTAGTCAATTATGTTGTATGTGGAAAGCTACCCATGAGTACAATTGGTCATAAAAAAAATAGGTTCATACGCGATACTGCTAAACATTATTGGAATGAGCCATACTTATTCAAGGTATGTGCTAACAATATAATTCACTGTTGTGTTCCTGAAGAAGAAATGATGTCAATACTACGACATTGCCACAATGCCCCTTGTGGAGGTCATTTTGGTAGAATAAGGACTACTGCAAAGGTCTTGCAATCTGGATTCTATTGGCAATTTGTTTCGAAATGTCCAAAATTTCGCACAACAGTGTGATCGTTGTCAATGTACTGGTTCCATTTCTCGTTGTAATGAGATGCTTCAACAACCTATCATGGAGGTAGAACTTTTCGATGGTTGGGGTATTGATTTCATGGGACCATTCAAAACTCTTTTGGAAATATGTATATACTAGTAGTTGTTGATTATGTATCCAAGTGGATCAAAGCTACTGTGGTACCAAAAGATGACACTCGGACAGTGTTAAAATTCTTTCACACATACACCCTCACAAGATTTGGAACCCCGAGAGTGTTGATAAGCTGCTAAGGCACTCATTTTTACAACAATCAAGTGGCGACTACATTGGAATGGTATGGTGTGAAGCATCGTATGGCTACCACGTATCACCCACAAACTAATGTTCAAGCCGAAGTATCCAATCATCAAATTAAAGGTATACTGGAAAAGGTGGTTAATCCATCTAGAAAGGATTGGTCAATGCGGTTACATGATGCATTGTGGGCACTTTGTATTGCTTATAGAACCCCATTGGGAATGTCGCCATATCAATTAGTATTTGGAAAATCTTGTCACATACCTATCGAACTTGAACATAAAGCCATGTGGGCAATTAAATAGGTAAATTTGGATTATGATGCTACTGGAAAGAAAAGATTGATGGACATCACAGAATTAGAAGAAATCTGACGCCATGCTTATGAGAATTCTTCGATATACAAGGAAAAGACAAAGAAATGGCATGATAACATCATTTTGCATCGACAATTTCATCTTGGTCAGTTGGTACTTTTATTTAATTCACGTCTAAAATTGCATCCAGGGAAATTTCGATCAAGGTGGTTAGGTCCTTTCAAAGTTGTTGAAGCATTTCAAAGTGGTGCGGTGACAATCGAAAATTTACAAGATGGACAACAATTCAAAGTGAATGGCCAACGTCTTAAACACTATGTGAGCCCAGACATTCGAGAACCAGATGAAATCATCAACCTGGTGAAACTTAATTAATGTCGACGCATTTCTTTATTTACTTTCAGTAATTTCACTTTTAGTTGTGTTGTTTCATATTCTTTATAGAAATAAAGGTCATCTTTTTGTTGACGCATTAAAGCACAAATTATTGGCGCATTCGGTGATGAGTCAACATTACTTTTTCAGCAAGAATCGCGTCGATTGATTCTTTCTTATCCCAATTATTGGATTGAAACGAAATGGGTAAGATCTGCAGCCTGGCAATTAATGGTTGCAGACGCATCGCTTCCCCATATGTTTTCTCTCATTACACTTAGGTTATAAAACCCTCACTACAGTTATCTTCTTCTTCACAATCGCCATTGTTACTATGACTCATCCCTCTCGGTCGATTTCCTTTTTCTTACTCAAAAGCAATATCTTTTTTGCAATCTTTTTTTACTCTTTGTTATTTGCACCATGGTTAAAACCCGTGCATCCAAAAATACTCCAAAATCTTCATCTTAAAATACTCCGACCACTCCTATTGAGATTCCGTCCGCAACACCACCGTCTTTATCCATAGGCCCGATTCTGTTTTTAAAGACTGCGACCAAAGACAGATATCATAACATCATGCTAAAACGTAATATACATCTTGAATAGGGCATCCATCTTTCACCAAACTTGACCCTAGGAAAATAGGTTCACCGCACCATCAGTCACTTGGGGTAGGAATTTTTTTGCGACCATCCATTTGGTTATTCCCCTACTTTGGTTCAGCAATTTTATGTTAATTTAGTATACAAGGAACAATAATTTGTTTTTGTTCGAGAAGGGCTTATACCATTGAGTGCGGCGCATATCAATGTCTTGCTATGAATACCGAAACGGGTAGACAGTCACTCACCCTTCATGCACAACATGAATGAAGATAGCCTGGCTACGATGATTAATGACCTTTGCATCGACCTTGCTTCATGGACGGGCAGCACATTTCATAATTTTACAATGCATTGGCATTATCTGACGACTTTCTGTAAGGTATGGTTTAACTTTGTTAATCATCGTGTGATGCCCTTTACACATAGTACTACGGCCACATTGGACCGCATGTGTTTATGCATTCAGTCTCACACCATCGTCACATCGACATTGGGGAGATCATACATGATCAGATTGTGGAAGCTACTGGAAAACAAAATGGTATTCTCCCTTTCCCTTCTCTTATTATGTTCATGTGTCAACATAAGGGCATTATGCCAAAAGATGATGAGGAGGTTGTGGAAAATAAGGGTTCGACCAATGATATATCGGTTGAAAGGATGACAAGAGGCCAAGATACGCCTGTGGCCAAAGAAGCTTCGACAAAGAAAGACGAAGAAAAAGGGAAAGAGAAAGAAGAACAGACTAATGCACCCATAGATCCACAAATATTAAGACGACTGACTAGTTTGGAAGTTCTTCTTTACCGTGTTGATGTGCGTACAATCCATCTTTTGAGTGTTTTAGAAGATTTGGATTACAGGCAGCATATATTTTATGTCTATACAAAAGCTTGGAATGAGGCCATTATCGCTGCACTACGTCATATTAGCACCAAACCATTGCGAAACTTTCCAAAATTCTCTGATATCTTCTTTCATATGCAATAATCTTCATCTGACAAGCCTACCACTAATGGTAGGCCCAATCAAATGCCAACAAGAGTTCACATCTCTGATGATGACAACAACGAAGGGCATTCAAACATTGAGGAGGATTGTTATCGTAATATAGCTGATCTGTTCAAGGAAGAATTCTAAAATAGTTTAGGCACAAATATGGCTGATAGAGCAGATATTGTAGAAGAAGATGTCGATGTAGTCAACTGTTATGACAAGGGCCTAATTGAGGATGAACAACATGTGGAAGAGGAAGTCAATCAAGGAGATGACCAAGAGGAGGAAGAAAATGAGAACAAGAAGTAAGAAACAGAGCCTACAGAGGTACAGGAAAAGAAGGAATCTGATGATGCTCTAGTACTGATCATGGAGGACGATGTGAGAGCATCTAGCCTAGAAGTGACTTGATCTTGCGAGTCAGACTGAAATTGCCACAGGCGAAATAGAGGAACTAAATTTCTCGCTATTATACCATACATAGCACCAGTCGTCGAAATCCATCCATTTGATGTGACAATTGATGAGGCCGTCACCCAACTTGTTGAGGGAGAGCAATCTACTGAGTCGGTTGGTTCAAAGGACAAGAAGTGAAAGAGGCGAAAGGGTAAGAATGTTAAGAAGAACCATGATGAGAGGGAGCGCCCAAAGAAGAAAAAGAAGAAAGCAAAGGCAACCGCTACATCAGCTGCTGATGAATGACCTGGTACATTTTTTTTAAGTTTTAATGCATTTTTATTATCACTGAATGTTATTTTGTCACTGCATCATTTTGTTAACTTAATTGCATTGTAGTTGCATTTCCATTATTTTTGTATATTATTGTCAGTGTATTAGGGACAATGCAGACACTAAGTTTGGGGGGAGATAATGTGAAATGGAAATGCAATTACACCCACATATTTAAATTTTATTTGTTTCTTTGGTTAATGAAAATTCACAAAATTTCAACTTGAATGTGCTTACAATTTTATCTTAATGCATAATTCTTGAATTGTTTGGATGCTGATGTATATATTGGATGAATAAGAATGAATGATGAGTCTGTTATTTTTGAATGAATGATTGAAATTGCTTCAGTAATGAATGATTAGTGTTTATGTTTGAATCTTGAATTAATTAACCCACTGCAGCAACATTATATAAATAAAACACTCAAATGTGAGTACACTATGACTTTTCAAGGGAGAATACTTTGCTGCAAGTTTAGAAAAATCATCTAGCAAAAGGCTATCACTACAAGAGTATGTGTCGGGGCAATTACATACCTCTTAGGGTTTTGTTGCACCCCAATGTGACTACCCAGGAACAAAGGTAGAGTAATGAAATGACATCTCTCAGTCACTTGAAAAAGAAAAAGGAAGAAAATGACAGGTTAGATTAACAAGTGGGTTAGGGGAGAGCTACTCGGGACTGGGAAAAACTCCAGTTACTTGTTCTTGGATACACATCATTGCTCACACCGAGAGGTGGAATAGTGTATTTGAGTCGGGATTAAGTAGGGAGCTATTGTGGGTAAGAACTCGAAGGGACTTCATTGCTGCGACAATTCGTCTATATTCTACCTTGTTGATGCATCTAGCATTGTAACCTATAGAATCAGTGAACCATTTCCACCCTTTACACTTGATCACTTTTATAGTTCCTGCATTTAAATTTCTAGCACTCAACACTTAACACATTTGGATTTATTTTCAATACACTGACAATTAATCTCTAATATTTAACTCTAATTACATTGACAGTAATGATTATTTTAGTGTGCAGATTTGACATAATTGCACTGACATCCTTATTTGCATTACACTAATTTTTAGTATTGATTGCTTTGACATTAAAACATCGGGAACCATTTCCTTATGGGATAGATATCTGATAGCTCTGTCTATCAACTATACTTGCATCAACGTGTGTACGCTTGTATAATCATTGTGTCGCAAAAACACCAATCAAGACACAAAAATCTCGAGCCACTCACGACAAAAGGGAGAAGGACAACCACCACAAGAAGAAGAGGACTTTCACAATCAATCGAGAAACTTCTTTGCTTACTATTTATGCGACTAGAAATTGAGGACAATGTGTTATCTAAAGTGTACGGGGTAACATAGGATTTTTTTCATGTAGTTTTTATTTTAGCAATTTTCATGTTTATCTTTGATGTGTGCTTCAGCTTGTAGAAATACAAGTAATTGGTTAGGAGCATGTACAATAGGTTGATTGTATATTTTGATTACTTTGGCATGATGATAAGGGATTTTTAAATTTTTTAGCATGACAGTTTTAAGTTCTATAGGTTACATTAAGTATAGATAAAAAGGTATTGTTAATATCAAATGATATACATAATATGAGGAAACAGGCATACTAGTTTATATGATAGATAGTAATTTTGGGATTATATACTAAATTGAGATTTATGCATATTGAGATGTTTAGAGATGACCTAAGGCATTGTTTAGTTACATCTAGAGCTAAAAAGTCAAATCTTATTTTGAATTTCCAATTAGTAACCATCTTTGAGCCTTGTGACACTTCTTGATGAACCACACTACAAGCATGATCTGTCGGTTTTATACCTAGTAGATTGAACTAGTTTTCACACTTAAGGAGTTTGAAATGAAGCATTTTATTTATAATTCTATAGGATTTTACTTAGTTTCTACCTTTGAATAAATTGTGAAAACCAAGTGCTAAAAAGTTACTTTATTGTCTTTAAGGCCGATTGAGGACTACAAGTTGGCTAACGTACTTTTGTGAGTGTTTAGGAGACCATTAGAAGGTGTACCATATAAAAAATGATCACTATGTCATGACACAGGACAGTGGATGTCACACCGAAGGGACCAGAATGAAGAAATCATGAATCTGCCTTCTTAGTTGCAACAAAACATGTCTGTGTTGAAACCAACCCTATGTTGTGGCATAGCATGTCTACGTCACGACCAACCTTGAAGATGTCTATGGAAAGTACACTAACTGCTATGTTGCAACATAGGACCTAGTGTATCACGACATCGACCCCTTACGCCTTCTTCGGGTATGATCCTCGGAATACTACCAAGTGTTCCGTTGTAACATACTATATTTACAACCTAACCCGTATACTTGTAGAAAGCCTAAATCTACACTGAACGAGAGTATGTTCGGGGTGGTCAAGTTGTTAGCGCCATTGTCGGAGAGGCAACGTTTTAGTAAATTTTATTCTTTCCTTGATAATAGAATAATTAGGAAAATTTTAGGCTATAGATACGATTTTCTTTATTTTATTTTGTTTATTATTATTGTTATTTTTAGGCTATAGTTACAATTTAACCATATTAACAATACTCAATTTTGTTTCAATCAATAACTTTTAACAAACATTCTCATAACATTTTTTGGCCATGAATGATTACTATTATAGGTGGTCAAATGAGAGAAACAATTACGATGATGACATCCACGAGGATGGATATTATGAGGACTAGGAGATCATGGAAAATAAAAAACTATTCATGATAGAACTAAGCAAACGTGAATGTGAAGCCTCAATACACCAGTGGAGTAATGATCGAAGTACTAATATAGTTGAACATTCATGTAAGTCCACTGGTAATTTATATGAGGTAATTGAAGAAGACCATGACATGCCCAAATATGTAGATTGGACTCCATCTAATTTGCCTTCATTGGGACCCATCGCTAAAGCCACCAAGGAGGCAACTTCAAGAATATTAGAAAATATGGAACAGGTAAAGAAAATGCTCTAGGATATATCTGAGGCACTACGCTCAAGGGAAGAGGTTGTGCATGATGTTCCCAATTTTGATCCAGAGGAATTTTAACATATTCTAAGCATCGAGAACAAGCCTTAATCTAGTGATGACTAGGTTACTTTAAATGATTATGATGACCTCAACTTGCAAAATATGGGTCTTCAATTGAAAACTACTACCTACAGAGATATAGAAGAGAAGTTGGAAATTGAAGAATCCATCAATCAAGGGATCAACCTTGGAAGGGAGATAGCTATGATATGCAACGTCTCTATTTTGAAATAAATTCCTTGAGAAATAAAAAATATAGGGGTTTTTCATATGCTTCAGATAACCGAAAATATTTTTCTTATCGAGCCGTCACCTCACTTTTGAAATGTCAAAGTGATTGAGCCCTCATTAAAAAGGGAAACAAATTCGTAGGGAGTTCAATCCCTTCAACGGTTTCAAGAGTCATGCATAGAGGCACTATTCAAGACCACAGGGATATGTTAGGGATTGGTATATGATCCAACTGAAATATAGATGCAGCTTAAGTCGATCGTTAATGAGAGTGTAGAAGAGCTCATACACTTTTTGGTAATAATAGAGAAGGCGCTAATTGAAGAAGCCGAGGAGTTTGATTCATTCTCATTCGACAACAATAGTGAGGTTCAAACAACCAAAACTTCATAAGGTATGGAAGGGAGAAAGCTTGAGGCAATAATACCTCGAAAAATGATTTGGGGTTGGCTCGGATTTGGTACCCAATGGCTGGTAATGTGGATGTCACATCGATCAAAAATAAGGCAACATCATTGGACTCGATCGAAGGGGCTGGTTTATATATATCAACAATGGAACAAATGACGAATCAAAGTGTCGAGAACCATTTAGATGTTCTTTTATAGTGGCAACACGGATCGTCTCAGTTTTTAAAGAACTTTTATTCCCTAATTTAATTTTTGTTAGTTCTTTATTATATATTTTATTATTTGTTTATCTTATTAATTTTAATCGTGTTTAGTTTTTTTCTTTCAGCAATTAACAGGAAACAAGGGTATATTTCGACACACAAGTGGCAGAATCGAGGAAAACCAGGATTGATGTTGATGTCACGACATAGCCCTCTCCATATCTCGACAAAGAGAACAGGTTAGGCGACTTCCGAAACTAAGGAGGATGTCGTGATGACACCTCGAGTATGTCACGACAAAGAGGAACTGTGATGTTTGTCGCGACGAAGACTTTCTGTGTCGTGACATCGACTGCAACTTTTTGCAAGATCGACCTGATCCGACTGTGCAACCCGAAGACTAAAGACTTATTCTTCCAAAATTTTACACCTTAAAACCCTAATATCTAACCCATATAAATACTAAAATACTGTTCTAACTTATTTCATCTTATTTTAACTCATAAAAACCCTTTGGAAACCTAAAAATCCTTTCTTTTTAATATTTTCTCTTTTCACTTTTCAAGTTTTCAAGCTAAGGGAGAACCACACCAAATCAGGTTTAGATTTCTTATTCTCATATTTCTATTATTTAAAATGCCTCCTAGAAAGGTTAGACGTACTGTAGAATCTGAACGATTGGTGGGAACAAACCTTTAAAATTTTGTGAATGCAAATGTGGAAAGGTACTTTAATGAGCTTCAAGGGAAAACATTCTTTCAGGAAAGGGGTTTTGACCCTTTAATGGTTCTGTGAAAGAAATTTGGCCTCTAGTTAGGTATCATAGGTGGGAACAATTTTGGACAATTCTCAAGGAACCTGCAATTTATCCCAGTACTTCAAGAATTTTATGCTGCTTTAAAAAATTATATATCTAGGACTAAAGATGAACGTAATTGGGAAACCTTAGTGATAAGAGGAGTTAGTGGTAAAGTAACCCCTAAGATAATATGTAAATTCTTCAATGCTCCTTATTATGTATAGGATTTCTTAGATCAAATTGAATTAGAATCCTTTAGTTATATGAACATGGATGAAGTAATTACATATCTGACTAAGGGGAGGGGGAATGGAAGTTTAGGCCCAGCACTAGTATCCCTACTTCTTTTAACCAAGCCATTATGTTTCAATTTATATGCACAAGCATGATACCGACTTTTAAAGTTTTAATGTTAATGTTTTTTTAGCAGTATTATTATTTGCAATTTTGCAGAAAAAGTAGGTTTGTATAGGAAAGTGGATTCACCAAAATATGGGTCGATGTGTGGGAAGCTTAAAGGAGGGGATTTTCTTTCCTAACTTAATCACGACTTTATGTAGAAGGGTAGGAGTGCCCATGACATCTACTGAGCAAACATTGAAGCCATCGAAGAGTGTCATTGGTGACACTCTCTTCCAACAATACGTGGAGCTTCGCACTAAACAAATGAAAGTGGGGTAGTGGAAATCATGAGACTTGATGATTACACCAACTTCCACACAAAGGGTTTTCTAAAGTGTGAGGGGTAACATAGAAATTTTTGGCATATAGTTTTCATTTTTAGTTTATATTAGTCTTTTGATGTGTGCTCGAGCTTGTAAAAATACAAGTGATTGGTTAGGAGCATGTATAATAGGCTAATTGTGTTTATTGATAAATTTGACATGATGATGAGGAACTTTTAATTTTTTAGCATGAAATTTTTTAATTTATAGGTTACATTAAGTATAGATAGAAAGGTGTTATTAATACCAAATGATGTGCATAATATGAGAAAACACACATGCTAGTATAAATGATAGATAACAATTTTGAGATTATATGATTAAATTAACATTTATGCATATTGAGATGTTTAGGGATGAGCTAAGGCATTGTTTGGATACATCTAGAGCTAAAAAGCTAACCCTATTATGAAGTTCCATTTAGTACCCATTTTTTATGAACTACACTATAAGCCTCAAAAACCTAAAAAATTGATTTGTGTGTACCCTTTTCATTGGGCTTATTTTGCATGAAAATAGACTTATGACCATATGTATTGAGGGTAGGTAGACACTTTACAGTGGAGGTATAAAATAAAAGAGAGAAATAGGGAAATTAATATAATGTATGAATTTGTCTAAGCCAAAAAAAAGAATAGTGAATAATGAAAAGAAAAAGAAAAAGATGAGTAGATAAAAAACAAGAGAATCTTGTGTAAGGAAACGTATGAAAAGTGACAAGATCATAAAGTCACCAAAAAGAAAAATAATCTTACTCGAGAAACATAGAAATTAAAGTACTCATAAGCTAGCTAAGGGGTTTGCTTTAAATTAAGAATACCTAAAAATTGGACAGAAAGGGAAGGTGAGAGAAGGAAAAATAAGGGGGTGAGATGGAATGAGACATTAAGGGGAAGAATAGGGAACAATACAATGTGTCAAACTATTTTCGTGTTTTTAACCATTTTTTACTTAACTATTCTTTGACATTCATACCTATCCTAAGCTTCAACATGTTACAAGTCGAAAAACCCTATGTAACTTAAACAAACTCTATACATGAATAAATATGGAAATTGTATGATCCCATTATAGCTATCTGTATTGTACTAGGATAATTAAAGTACTTGTATTAGGCATTGATCTATTTATATCGATAATACCTTGATATTTTTATTTCTTGTAACTTATTGAACTTATATTGTTTCAAACCAAAAATAGTAAAATTACTCACTCATCATGTTAGAATTATTGAAAAATATATAATGCCTAGAGTAGATGTTACGAACCTAATCTTTGTATGATACAGACTCAAGCTCCTCTACTCTTCTTTCTTTTCTTGCTTTTTTTTCTTTGTTTTGTTTGCTTGAAGACAAGCAAAGACTTAAGTGTGGGGGAGTTTGATCTAACGATTTTATACCTACCAGATTGAACTAGTTTTCACACTTGAGAAACTTGAAATTAAGCATTTTATTTATAATTCTATAGGATTTTACTTAGTTTTTACCTTTGAATAAATTGTGAAAACCAAGTGCTAAAAAGTTAGTTTATTTTCTTCAAGGCCGATTGAGACCTAAAAGTTGGCTAACGTACTTTGTGAGTGTGTAGGAGACCATTAGAAGGTGTACCATATAAAAAATGATCACTATGTCACAATACGGGACAATGGATGTCGCAACAAAGGACTAGAATGAAGAAATCATGAATCTGTATTTTTGGTTGCAACATAACATGTCTGTGTTGCAACCAACCTTATGTTGCTACAAATAAGGCCTTTAGCACTAAGGTTGGAACACCATTCAGTAGATTTTAGTTTTTACTTTTACTTTATATTTTCGATTTTAAACAAGATTGTAGAAACTCGCATAAACGATCAAGGAATTTTTCCTGATAGATTGCCAATACAATTTTATTTTCTTTTTCATTCACTTCTTCAATTATATGTTTTCATATATTGTTTTATTGATGATCAAAGAAGCAATGAGGAACTAATTTCATTTTGAGGAATTAGGGAGTGGACGTATGAATAATTAATTGTTGTTTAATAAGGATTTTACTTTTTGGATCATTTGTTTGGGAAAGGAAGAACATCGAACAAACTCTAAGCCTAACAACCCTAGAAAGTTATCTAGGTGGGAATGAACTTAAAATTGGTATTGCCCAACCGTGAACACCTTTTCACCAAACCGATTTAGATTGTGACATCTAGCGATAAGTAATCTCTATCGATTTACTATGCCGCGGAAGATTAAGAGATCCAACTGGGGTAGTGACTAGTTCATTGAAAGAAAATCTCCAAAACCCGATAATTGAAGAACTTATATGGAAAAGACCTAATATCCCCAAAGTCGTTTATAAGAATTTCTACATCTCAAACTTTTGTTTTTTTTCTATTTTATTTTATGCTCTCAATCCAATCTTTATTTCTTCGTACTATAATACCTAAATGAGTATTAATTAATTTTATTCTTTGCAATGATTTGATTTACTACCGCCTTACGCCTCCTTTGGGTATTATCCTCCTTTTTAAAATATTTTTAGAAAAATTAATTTTATAGTTTTAAATCATTTTTGGGTCAAATTAGAATTGAAAAAAATTTAAAAGTTTAATTGAAAGAATTTAAAATGTTAATTACATAAGACCATTTTACAAAAGAAGTGAAATGTTTGAGTGATTCTAGGACAAATTACTCATATTTTCGGAATTTTGGAGGGAAAGCATTACTTTGTAGAACAAGGGATTTGTGGGAGTTGCTTGATGGCAATTTCACCAATTTTTGAAAATCAAGTGGGGGTTCTTCAGCTTTAAAATACTGCAACCTCCTCACTTCACACACAATTTTCACTCGATTTCAAAGCATTTTCTCTCGTTTATTCTTTTCATTTTTGAAGTACACATATCAAAGATTAGATCTCATCTTTTATTCTCTCTAAATTCTGTAGAAAATATTTTCAAAGTTGAGAAAAACTAATCCGAGTTCTTCAAAGATCTTGATCCAATCTTCAATATTGGTAATTTCGGATCAATTAAAGCTATTTTCTCAATTCTAAAGTCATTCTAAGGTTGTTTATAATCATTATTTTAGATCTAAATTGATTAAAATGATTTTTCAAAAATTGCTCTCTTAGCTTTTGAACTTGAGATTCATCAATGGTGAACTCACGATTTTGAGTTGAAATCCAAGTTTAAATGGATATCTAAGATAAAATCATGTTTATTAAGATGTTTTTAATAATAAAAAATAAAAGATCAAACTCATTTGGTTGATCAATTTTGACAAATCCATTAACTAAGAACATGAGTTGATTTTCTGAAAAATTATGAAATGGTTTACTTGACGAAATTGATGCTTAGGTTTTGTGTTGATAGATTGGAAATGATTTTTGGTGCAGAGAAGGTCATTTAGGGGCTGAAATTTGTGTTTCAGCTAGATTTTGAGTTTTTGGTAAGGTAGATTGGTGAGGTGTTTCAGATCGTAGTTCA
Source organism: Kokia cookei (assembly GCA_039519145.1). Taxonomy (NCBI): domain Eukaryota; kingdom Viridiplantae; phylum Streptophyta; class Magnoliopsida; order Malvales; family Malvaceae; genus Kokia; species Kokia cookei. The sequence continues at coordinate 25,696,403 of CM076907.1, forward strand.
TTATTTTTCAATTTACTTATTGTTAATGATAACTTGTAACATGTATTTTATCACTGTTTAAGCTCCACATCGAGGAGAGACCACTTTTAATCAAAATCAAGGTCCAAACACAACTACTTTATACAGTTTGTCTTGATAAGCAAAGTGTGAAGGTGAGTGGTTTTTAACGGCAATTGGTAAACATGCCAATTTACATGGTAAATCGGGGTTTTGAATTGTATTTCTAGTGATTCAATCGTATCTCAAGTGGTTTAGATTTCAAAATTGATTTTAATTTTATAAAAGTATATTTGTAAATGATTTATGGAAATTGCGAATAGTGTGTTTGGTATGATTAATTTGAATTGTATTGATTAATAACTAGAGCATGAATTACTGTATATTAGAGAACTTGATGATGGTTTTATGATTGATTTTAGATCCATGGACAAAGACATTTATTATGCTTATTTATGTTGATACTAAAATTTCTAAGTGACATGCTTTAAATTGAATTTTTATATCATGAATTAAGTGTTTAAATATCAGTGTTTATGCCTGTGTGATTGTTTATATTCGAAACATTGCATGGTGGATCCATTGGATATAAATGGCATGCCATGGATTAGTGAGTACTCACCACTACCTGTATTATTTGTGAGCATATGGCTCTAGGAGTATTGATTTTGTTATTGTGGATAAAGGAGTGTTGAGCTTTTTCTCCACTCAATCATTGGCGATTTCAAGGTGATATAAGGGAGTGTGTGGCTACGCCCCACTCAATCGAAGTATTGTATTTGATATTTGGGAGATAGGAGATCCTTTACCTAATGCATGATCACATGTTTATATTTATCCATGGATGACATTTTCCAATATAAGTGTTTGTTTGTTAACTAAATTATGTTTATATATATAATGAATGTATTTTTTATTCATGGAATTAAATCTGAAATTATTATGCTATGATATTACAATGTTGCTAGAAATTTTAATCAATTGAATGTCATAATTAACCATGAATATATAATTGAAATTGTGATTCATATACTCGAAATTTGATACATGATTTACCTTGGTTTAAGTATGTTTTTGGTGTGATTTACTTATTGAATTTATGGTCACTCACTGAGCTTTTTTAGCTCACACCCTCACAGCTTTGTGCAGAGTTTTTCCAGCTTTGGGGAGTTGAGGAGCAAAGGCAAGGCTAGTTCAAGTTTAAGGCTAGTAGGTAATATACATTAAGGAATTTTCTATAAATACATTAGAGGGCATCGTGACCGTCAATTGGGATAATTTAATAGACTTGTGATGGATGTTTGAGACTTACATTTGGACATTGCGTTTTGAGATGTTATATTTGTTTTAATATTTGATTTGTTGATTAAATGATGAGTGTATTATTGTATGTTGCTAAGTGATAACATGGTGATTGAAGCATTAAATTTTTCACTAATGAACTTTAATTGTAGCTTGTCGTGGAGTGAATAGCTTTGTGGCTAAGTGTAACGCATAGGTTTGTGCAAGTGTACACAGTCGTTATCAAGTAATAAGTAAGTATCGAGTTATCATCTCCACAGGGATTGTATTTGTGTTAAATCACTTAACTGTAAAATTATATTAACAACTTGGTAAATTCTAAAAACACAATATGATTGAGAAGTGATGATTAAATATACTAAATGCAATGATCCCTAATGCAAATTAACCTAAGTATGAAGGTATATGTATGAAATGGATTTTAGCAAGATTAAACACAATTTGCAATAATTATAACATAAATAAACTAGGACAATTACTTTGATTAAATTTAATTTATTATCAACATGCTTAATAACATTCGGAAAAACATTCCATGGCAACTCGATCTTTCATGAGTTTAGAAACCACATTAGGTCCTTTCGAAATCCTTTACTTAGTAAATATGCATTTTACTGATCCTTATTTAATAAGGGTTTCTTAGCATTTGTGTGAGGTAATAGGAACGTGTTAGGTTTGAAACAGTTTAATCACACAAATCTAAAAGCTATGCAAATAACAGAGCTTGGTTAGAGTTGTTATGTAACCTGCAATTTAATCGGGTTAGGATCTAATTTGAGCATGCACATTTCAATTATGTGTCTACTAGCCATTGTCTGGTTAGGATCTCTCAGCTAATTCAAGTACATTTCAATCACGTATGAATGAAATACAAACTTGATTTTAATTGAACACATGATTGATTGAGGCACAAACATCATGAGCATGAATCAAATAAATATTATTAAATCAAAGCAATTATCCTAGCTTAAATAAAATTAAGCTAACTTTGTTGTAAACAAGAACAAAGAACACATAGCAAACATTTTCAGATTAAACCCAAATCAAAGTGGCTGTCACCCAAGACTTTGATCGAAGAGGGCTCCTTCGTTCCTTCGCTTTGCTTCTTTGCTAATGGCTCTCCAAGGTGGCCAACCAAGGGCTTTTTAAGAGGTTTAATTGCTAAAATCTCTATAAAGAGATGATGCTAGGCGTGGAAATGGAAATGCTAGAGAGAATTGAGAGTAAGGAAAGAAAGATGAAGGATGAAGGATGATGAGAGATGGTGAAATGGGGTCTTATTTATAGGTGAAGAGAGGATAGTAGTTTGCTAAAAATAGAGAGGTTTAGTCTCTTCAAGCTTCTTCAAAGGGTGGCCGGCCATGGTTAGTGGAATTTGAATGAATTTTTGCTTGATTTTTAAGCAATTTAAATGCCATAGTAACTCAGGACTGAGACTTGGTCAAATGTAAATCTTCGGGCAAATCTCTAATTTCTTCAACATTACAAGGACCTTGTGCAATTAAACCAAAAAGTGGTTTATAGGGACAGCCATGTGTAGCCGAAATTGGGTTGACTTGGTCTTCAATTTGGATGGTTTTGTGATTCAACAAAGTTTATCAGACCTATCAAAAATAAATAAATTAATTAAAGGAATAAAGAAATAAAATTAACCCAATTAATTAATTAATTGAACCCAAATTATTTAATGAAATATTTAAAATGAATTATTAAATATGATTTTATATTTTATTATTTAATTTAATCATGCATGGCTCACTTTATGTCTCAAAATATAATATGTTCAAATAAATATAAAATAAGCCATTTTATGTATGAAAACTATATAATAAAGCATAAAATCTCATTTTAATAATTTCTATGTCCTAATTTCATATTTTCACATATTTCATTAATTTATTAAACATTTACTTAGTTTTACTAATGAATTTAAGTAAAAATGTGATAAATTACGTAGGAAAAATCCTATATAATTTTCAGTTTACACACCCCCAAACTTAAATCATTGCTCGTCCCGAGCAATGTTCATGCACAGCAAAAGGTCTTGTTAAGGCAAAAAGTGCTAGTTGTATAAGCAGCATCAATCTTTGTCCCATAATGATGCATTAATAACTTCATTCTCATAGATCTTCTTTATTAACAAGTAATTCATTTGCAAACATTTTTAAAATTTTATACTAAGTTTCAAAATACGTCGAAATGAATCATAGTTTGTATGTATGTCACAGTCAAAGATAACATTCTTCATTCAACATAATTTCTCATCAATCAAGCGAAACAATCATAAGGCTTATTTATGATCGTCATATGTTGAACTTAGTACTTCCTCTCCACTAATGTAGATGACATAATCATCAAATCAATAGGTCTTTTATAAGGTTGTAATGGGGTTCGGTTAAAGGTAGGGATTTTAAGAGATGAGACATTTCAGTTTCAAAAATATTAACCTTTAACTTTGTCTTGGATTTTTCAAAATATTGCCTTTTTTTCTTTAAGTGAACCTTTGGAACACCCCCAAACTTATTTTGAACTCATGCTCATACATTTTCTTTTCAGAGACTAAACAAACTTTTCTTCAATATTTCTTCTTTTTTTAAGCATGAGCACATATATCTTTTTGAAAATTTTCCTCAAAAGTTGATCACCAAGACAACTTTATTTAAGATGGGTGCACAAAATTAGGATAACTTAAAAAGATGGTAATGTGGCTTATAATGTAGGTACATTGCAATGAACAGGCCTTTAAGCTCAAAATTACAGTTTCAAGGGCCTAATATCATAAGGTTGGCTTGAAAAGGCTCAAACAATCCAAAGAAATAGTCTCAAGAAAGTTACTAAGTCAATTCTAAAGATATAAATCTTCATGCATGTCTATTCTCAATAGAAACTAAGTGTTCATGGCAAACATTAACTAAGATTAAGATCATACAAACATTCCATTCTTCATGATAACATACATTCACTTAGATAAAATCATCATTCATGATTGCATACAGACTATCTTATTAACAAAAAAATTCTCTAAACATTCATTTATTAAAACATACTTATAAAAGAAATGATTGAAACATACTTGAAAAATTTTAAAATTTGAGCAATTTATTTAATTTGCCTTACCCCCCTTTAAGAAGAAGCAATGTCGTCATTGCAAGAACAAAGTAATGAATGAAAACTGAATAACAAGTAGGGTTGTAAGGAAAGAGAGGTGAGTTATTAAGATTGCTTAAATATCAAGTCTTCCTTAATAATCCAATCCTAGACATGTTCATTCCCATTACCACATCACTTAGTCTTTTTCTTTCTAAAGAAGTATTAAGTTTATTCATGCTTGCTATGTTTTATTCTACAAAAATTAAATCCTAATTACGAAAGAAATAAATTCCTAAAAACCTAAAAACAATTAAATAAATAACAAGACAAGAATCCCCCATTTTATTTTTTTGACTCATTCCCCTTGTCTTCTTTAGCTCCATCTTTCCTTGGATAGTCAATATCTTCCTTCCATGTCTCAAAGATAGCATCTGGGAACTCAGGAACAAAAGTTTTAGAGATATTCTTAATAGTATTTTGAATTAAGTCATCTCTAATCTTTGCATATTTCCAGTAAGTTTGTTGTTGATTGTGCATTAACTTGCACATATCCATCATAATTGACAACTCCGATTTCTTTGAAGTGCTTGCAGAAGTCAGCATTGGAGTTGTAGATTCAGGTTCAACACTTAGCTTGACTATTTCTTCTTCTGGGTCAACCTTTGGTTTAGGGTTTGCAGATCCCTCAACTGGTTTAGGACTGTTCGGTTCCTTATCAGATTCTTCTTCTTCAATGTCTGTAACTGAATTAGCTTCAGTTTCAGTTTCATTTGTTAATTCCTCGGTATCTGGCTCAGTTGGCTCTTCTTGCTCGCCTTGATTCAGCTCATGCACCTTCTCTACTAACCTTTCAAGATCATGATTTGTAATGCACCCTTGAACATATTGCCCCTTTAGATTTGCTTTCGTTTTAACATGGGCCCTGAAGCAAAGTGAAGTGATTAATGATGGGAAATAAGCATTTCTTGTCTTAATTTTAGCACAATCATGAATCTCTTTGAGAATAATTTTCCTAACATTAATGGACTTTTCTGTCAAAATTGCATACAACAAGAGCATCCGTTCCATCGAGATGGTGGAACTATGTGAGATAGGCATGAAACTGTAGCGAACGAAATAAAACCATACATTTGCTACCGGCTTTAGGTATTTTCTTCGGCAAGAATGGCTCCCAAACTTTCTTATAATCCATTGGGATCCTGAATTTGTCACAACATCAACCACTTGTTGAAGAAAATCCCAATTGATATTGTCCATCATTGGGTAGTACTCATATTCTTCAACATCAGGTAAGTTAAACAAATCATTGATGGACTTAGAAGTAAGAGGTACCTTTTTCTTTCAAATGATGACCTCAATAGCATCTTGCATAGTCAAACTAGCATAGAACTCTCGAACTAGTTCATCATCGAGAACTGAATGAGCATCACAAAATTGTTCCCACTTGAGAGCATTGATTTTCTTTCTAATAGATACAGGAACAACCATCAAATCATGACTCTTCAAGTTAAAACATTTTTCCGGCATCATAGGTTGATGCTTGAAGACTGAATCAAATCTCTTTTCACTTCTTCATCGATCAAAATCGGGTTTTCGGGAGTAGTCTTTGAAGATCTAGTTCTTTTGCGAGACATAGTATCATTTTTCGAAAATTCGGCAAAGTTCCGACACAAGGGAGAGAAGAGAAATCGGCAAGGTGGTGTAAGAACTTACTAAAGCAAAAACCTTGCGACGGCAAGGATGGTACGGCAATAACAATAAAATGCAACAACAACGGCAGTGTGCGGCGGTAACAACGATGATGTACTAAGTTAAGAAAATAAGTTTTAATTATTTATTTATTTACAAAATGAGTTCAAGAAAAATCAAGGGTCTATTAATTTGAACAAGGATTCAACTCGCTCAACTTCACCATCCCAATAGTGTTTGAGACGTTGACCGTTAACTTTAAACGTACCTTTGTAATTGTCATATAATTCAACAGCTCCATAAGGATAAACTTGGTTGATTGTACAGGGTCCTTTCCATCGGGTTTTAAGCTTCTCAAGAAATAACTTCAGCCTTGAATTAAACAACAAAACCTTCTGACCTTCTTTAAACTCGCGAGGTTGTATATGACTATCATGCCATCTCTTTGATCTTTCTTACACATTTTGGCATTCTCATAGGAAAACAACCTCAACTCTTCCAACTTATCAAGTTGTAACATCCTTCTCTCACCGGCTTGCTTGAGATCAAAGTTCAACCGCTTCAAAGCCTAGTGAGCTTTATTCTCCAACTCTAATGGCAAATGACGTGCCTTTCCAAAGACTAACCAATATGGAGTCATTCCTAACGGTGTCTTAAATGTTGTTCGATAGGCCCATAATGCATCATCGAGCCTTCGAGACCAATCTTTTCTGCTAGGGCCTACTACCTTTTCAAGGATACCTTTGATTTCACGGTTCACTCTTTCAACTTGCCCATTCGATTGGGGGTGATAAGCAGTAGCAATCTTGTGTTTCACATCATATTTGTCAAGCAACCACTTAAGCCATTTGTTCACAAAATGAGAACCTTCATCACTAATAATAGCTCTTGGAGTCTCAAATCGTGTAAACACATGCTTATATATAAATCACATGACTACCTTTGCATCATTTGTAGGGTATGCTTTTGCTTCAACCCACTTGGATACATAGTCCACAGCAACTAAGATATATTTGTTCCTATTTGAAGAAGGAAATAGACCTAAGAAGTTAATACCCCAAAAGTTGAATAACTCAATCTCCAATATGTTTGTCAAAGGCATCTCATTTCTCCTTGATATATTTCTGGTCCTTTGGCATCTATCATAGTTCTTCACATAAGCATAAGCATCTTTAAATAGTGTAGGCCAAAAGAAACCTGCTTGCAAAATCTTTGCTGCAGTACGTGAACCACCAAAGTGTCCCCCACTTGGAGATGAAAGGCAATGATACAAGAACTCGACAATCTCACTTTCAGCTATGCACTTTCGAATTATATTATCTGCACACTATTTAAACAAAAACGGATCCTCCCAAAAATAATATCGACTGTCATGAAGGAATTTCTTCTTTTGTTGGTATGTCATTTCTCAAGGAATTATTTCACATGCAAGATAATTGGCAAAATCAGCAAACCAAGGTGTTTCATGAATTAAACTTACCTCAAATAAGTGTTCATCTGGGAAATTCTCGTTGATAGGCACACATGATCAAGTTACCTCATCTTGCTCTAACCTTGACAGATGATCAGCTACTTGATTTTCGACACCTTTTCTGTCTTGGATCTCAAGGTCAAATTCTTGGAGTAAGAGTATCCAATGAATTAGCCTCGATCTCGCGTCTTTCTTCATGAGCAAGTATTTAATGGCCACATGGTCAATAAATACTGTAACTTTGGTACCTATAAGATATGAGCGAAACTTTTCAAAAGCAAAATCTATAGCAAAGAGTTCCTTTTCAGTTACCGTATAATTGAGTTGGCACCCGTCAAAGTTTTACTTGCATAATAAATAGGGTGAAACACTTTGTTTCTTCTTTGACCCATCACAACTCCAATGTCATAATCGCTTGCATCACACATCAACTCAAAAGGTGAGCTCCAATCAGGTGTAACGATTATTGGGGCTAAGATTAACCATTTTTTAAGATCTTCAAAAGCTTTCAAACATGCTTTGTTGAAATCAAACACTGTATCTTTCTCTAACAACAAACACAAAGGTTTAGAAATTTTTGAAAAATCTTTGATAAACCTTCGGTAAAAACCTGCATGGCCTAAGAAACTTCTGACTCCTTTCATATTGATTGGGGCTGGTAATCTTTCATTTACATCCACCTTTGCTTTATCGACTTTAATTCCTCTCTTTGAGATTTTATGCCTTAAGACAATCCTTCTTTAACCATAAAATGACATTTCTCCCAGTTAAGGACAAGATTCGTCTCTTCACATCTCTTCAGTACCTTAGCCAAATTACTCAAACAAATATCATAAGTGTCACCAAAAACAAAAAAATCATCCATGAAAACTTCAACAAAATTTTCAACCATATCAGTGAACATTGCCATCACGCATCGTTGAAATGTTGCAGGTGCATTGCATAAACCAAAAGGCATTCGCCTAAAAGCAAACATACCGTATAGACAAGTAAGGATTGTTTTATGTTAGTCCTCCGGAGCTACAACTATTTGGTTATATCCCGAATAGCCATCTAAAAAATAATAAAATTCATTACCTACCAGTCAATCTAACATCTGATCCATAAAAGGAAACAAAAAGTGGTCCTTTCAAGTGACTTTATTCAACTTTCTGTAGTCAATACAAATTCTCCAACCAGTAATAGTTCTCGTTGGAATCAACTCGTTACGCTGATTTTCAATAATCGTGATTCCACCTTTCTTCGGCACATAATGCACCGAACTTACCCACGAACTATCTGAAATAGGGTAGATGATTCCTGTATCTAACCAGATGATTCCTGTATCTAACCATTTGATCACTTCCTTTCTCACAACTTCTTTCATAATAGGATTGAGCCTTCTTTGTCCATCAATTTGAGCTCTTTCACCTTCCTCTAAGATAATTTTATGCATGCAAAAAGAAGGGCTTATACCTTGAATATCAACTATGGTCCAACCGATTGGTTTCTTAAATTTTTTAAGATCAGCAATTAGTTGCTCCTCTTGATCTTTGATTAATTCTACTGAAATAGTCACAGAAAAGTAGAACTGTCACCTAAATAAACGTATTTTAAATGGGAAGGAAGTACCTTTAGTTCTAGTTTAGGTGGTTCTTCGATTGACAACTTTGATTGCACAAATTCTCTAACTTCTAACTCTAACGGTTCAAACCGTGTGGATTGAATAAAATTTCTTGGATTGGCTTCTATCAAAGCCATGTTTTCTTCACCTTCTTCATCCTCCAAAGGGTCAAACTCTAAGGCTTTCTCCAATGGGTCTTCTTCAAAATTGTTTTCCATAGAAACCAAGGTTTTTATCTCTTCCATAACTAAAGACTCTTCTGTTGGATCGGGAAATTTTATAGCTTTAAGAATGTTAAAGGTTACCTGATTGTCTTGAACTCGCATGGTAAGTTCACCTTTCTACACATCAATTAACGTTCTTCTCGTGGCTAGGAAAGGTCTCCCAAGAATGATCGACACTTCCTTATCTACTTCAAAATCTAAGACGATGAAATCAGCAGGAAAAATAAATTTATCGACTCTTACCAAAACATCCTCGATCTTTCCCTCAGGATATGCTAAAGATCGATCCGCTAGCTAAAGCGTCACAATTGTAGGTCTTACTTCACCTATCCCTAGCATCTTGAAAATAGACTTAGGCATCAAATTGATACTCGCTCCTAAGTCATACAAAACTTTACCACAGTAAGATTCACCAATGTTACAGGGTATAGTAAAGCTTCCTAGGTCTTTCAATTTTGACGGCAGTTTGTTCTGAAAGAACGCACTGCACTCCTTCGTCAAGGTAATAGTCTCATACTCACTAAGTCGTTTCTTTTTGGATAGTATATATCCATCATAAACTTCAAATAATTCGGCATTTGTTCTAAAGCCTCCACCAATAGAATATTGAGGTGTAGCTGCTTCAGAACATCCAAAAACTTCTTGAATTGCACCTTATGTTTTTGCTTGTGTTACTGCAATCTTTGCGGATATGGAGGTGATGAAACTTTCGGTTGAATTGGACAACCCTTCTGAGTAGGTAAATTTGCATCCAAAGAAGATGTTAAAGTATCTAAATTCACTGAGTTAGGATTTACCTTGTCAGACTTTGTAGATTATGACTCTTTTGATGTAGGAACTTCAACAGTTGGTTGATTCTCCTCCTTCTCAATAGGCTCATCTTCGACATCAATCATTCGGGGTTCAAGAATTTTACGACTTCGAGATGCCACTGCCTTGATATGTTCTTTACCAAAATTTCTTGGACTCTCGGTATTGCTTGGCAAGGTTCCTTGTGGTCTATTACGAAGCTCCGTAGCTAACTGACCCATTTGGTTTTCCAAATTTTTCAGTGTTGCTACTTGGCTTTGGATCAAAACGTCATTCTTTGTCATGTACGGTTTCAACAAGTTCTCCAAACTACTTGATGACTCAACTTGAGGTGGTTTTAAAGCTTGCTGATTAAACCCTTGAGATTGGTTGGGTCTATGCTGCATAAAGTTGTTATTCGATCCTTCCTTGGTTGCTCAAAGAAAAGTTAGGATGATTACACCATGAAATATTGTAGAAGTTGGACAGGGGTTCTTGTCCACTCCTATTTTGATGTTGATTCCCCACATAGTACACTGACTCGGGATTTGATGGACAATTCTCAAAAGAATGACCTTCCCACAGTACACGTAGGAAACTACTTCAAACGGACTTGGTGGCTGAGCTGCAAAATTATTAGCACTATACAGTAAACTGATTTAACATAGAGGAAATAGACAATACCTGAGCTGATAATGAAGTGAGAGCATCAACTTCATAAACTCCGGCTACACGTCTTCCTGAACTTACTATAAGGGTAAATGATCACCAAGTAACGCTTAATATGTTTGATGCTATGAAGAATTTAGATATTAAGGAAGAATACCATGACATTAAACTCTTGGACATTATTAATGAGAAAAAACCATAATACCGTGAAATTAACGAGGTCAATAAGGTAAAAATAAAAAAAATGCTCTGACAAAGATATTTTTTCATAGCAATTTAAACCTAGACAACGAGTTGCTTTATCTGACTTAGAGTTGTTCAAGGATAAACCCCATTTTTATTGGCCTGAACCCTTTAAAATTCTTTGTCATTTTTCTCATAATTTCATGGATATTTAGAATTTTGTTGAAACACTGAGGCACAATGTTGGATCTGAAGAACAAATCACAATGTGTAGGGATGAGTACTTTAAACCTTTTCAAGAAGTTTAAGTTCATTTAATGCATTCATGTTATTTTATTTTGCTTTTTATTATTTCAATTTTAGAAGACTCTCGTGTAGGAATGATTAGAGAACTCAAGGATAGAGATAAGAAAATTTTCTAACATGGATAGAGAAAATCAAAGAGGAATCCAATCAGCTTTTACTGTTATCTTGAATTTACACACTTTCTCTGAATAAAACTTAGTCTTTTCATAACAGAATAAAGACTATGCTAGCTACATTCCTCACCTATTATTTCAGCTAACCCTAGGAACTTGCTTGAAATCTATTTTTGTTCTAAAAACTCACATATCTTTTCTTGATATTGTAAAAATGGCGACGAAGATGCCTGAAAGTTTGTTACCTCAAGCAAGAACGTTTTACATCATTGTAGAAAAAGAGAAATTCGATAAAAATATCAACAAAAGAGTTCTCCGGCCAGAAAAAAGGATTTTTACTCAGAGATGCAACACTAGAATATGGGGAAGATATAATGTCGATTGTTCGAACACACAATTGGGCCACCTTCTGTCTCCATCCTAGGAATATATATACTAAGATGATCTATGAATTCTATGCACACCTCCTTATACCAGAAAATGCATTTGTTTATGTCAGGGAAAAGTTGGTGCTTTTCGATGAAGAAATCATAAACAAGCACTACTATTTTACAAACAAGGCAGACGAGCCCATTTGCTGAAACTATTGATGACAAGGGATTAAAGAAAGTGTAGCAAGACCTTTTTGTACCAAAGACAAAATGGACAGTATCTAAACAAGATAGCTACACAATTCATCGAAAATCTCTACAACCATTTTGTAGAGTATGACACCATTTTGTCAAAACCAGCTTGAGTCCATGCACCCACCACTCAACGGTCTCCAAAGAAAGAATGTTGTTATTACATTCAGTGATAAAGGGAAGAAAGATTAATGTAGGCAAAATCATCTTCAAAGAAATTCATAAATGTGCATAAAAGAACGTAGGTGGTTTATTTTTTCTATCTCTAATTTCTGATTTATGTGAGCAGACAAAAGTCCTCCTACAGACCAATGAGGACATAACATACAATTCTTGTGCCATAACAAAGCAAACAATGCTTCCTTTTCTAGAAGAACCGAGAAAAACTAATAAGGGAAAAGCTTTTGATCCATAAAACCACAAATGCCTAGAGTACAAACAGCCTGGAATAGGGATTTCGAGCGAGATGTACTTTATAAGCTAAAGGAGATGAAAAACCATATTGGAAGTTTGATTAGAAAGCAGGCAAAATTACAATAGGATCTAACAATGTACTGGGGACATACCAAGCATAGAGATGATGCATTTAGATATTCCTTGCAAAAAAACTTCACAAAACCTCTACCAGTATTCCCTTAATTTCCTAAGGAATTTACTTTCTGATTTTGAAGAAGAAACAAGTAAGGAAGTTGCCATGAAATAACCAACTTTTAATGCTACAGCTGCCAAGGAGAAGGATAAAGGAAAAAAGCCCATGGTTGAGAAAGAGAAGGAGAAAGAAAAAGAGAAGGAAAAGGAGAAGACGCCATTTGAGTCTTATGAGTTTGACCTACCAAAAGACGATGCCATGGCATCAGCACCACCCATTGAGACACTTGCTAAGACACCACCACCAACTATTAAGGGAAAGGAGAAGAAGCAAGATAAAGACATCGATGACCTAATCGATGATCTAAGTAACTCCGATGATGAGGAGAGCGTCTCTATTAGCTCAATGAAGAGGAAAACTAGAGTCAAAACAACCATCGAAAAAAAGATGCCACGCACCAACTAGAGTAAATTTTCTTTTAACCAAGCTTTGTTTACTTTGATTTTTGCATACTATTTTTAGTTTTCATTCTTCACATGTTCATGCATTGAGGACAATGCAATGTTTAGGTTTGGGGGAGTGTTGTTCTGCATTTAGCTGCATATAGTTTTCATTTTTATTTTTTCCATGATATTAGTATAGTTGTATTATGTCATGACATGATTTTATGTCACAACTTTATCGTTTTTCATTTTTTTCATCGCATAACTGATAATATGAATGAATTAGAGCATATTATTTCTGTTGGTGATGTTTGATGATGAGATTAAAAATTCTTTGAAAATTTAGGACTTTTGATAAATGCATAAGTAGATTAAGTATAAAGATTTGTTAAAAATTGGGTTTTCTTTAGAATAGAAAATTTAGATATATTTTTAAGACTTAAGAAAAATTTAGAGCTCAAAAGAAAGAAAAGCTTTGTAAGGGCATAATAAATAAATAAAAATGTCAGCGGACATTTCAATGCTTAAACTATGAAGTAAGTCAGTAATACTTTGTATGCTCCTTTGTATTGTGGATTAGAGAAATAGGTTAAGTATAAGTGTTTTGTTTAAATATATATTTATATAATAAATAAACAAAAATTAGGGCACTCAACTATAGCAAAGAATGAGTAAGCTAAGTAGATAGTTGTTTCCTCCATCTATCTGTTAAGTGAGAAAAACCTTAGCTATATGAGTGTAATTTAGTTCAAATTGTGACATGGCATAGTTCTAGGCAATTTAGTGTTTGCTCCATTGAATCTGTCAAAAACATTAAGTTGTGTGACAAAATGAATCCTTAGCTTGAGTAAAATTTAAAACAAGTAGAAAAATACACTAAGTCATAAAGAGAATTTTGCTATAAGTAAAATTGCTTTGACAAAAAAAACTTTTTATTTTGAAATAACAAGGGTTCTGCATTTCTTTTGCTTAGTAGACTTATGAGACTTGATTAAGTTTCTAGATTTATGAGATATTCTGACAATGGAAACATTAAAGTTATGCTTTGTAGAACTTTTGATTTCTCAATGATTACATGACAAATTCCATGTATTCATGCATTTTTTGCTTGAAGACAAGCAACAACTCAGGTTTGAGGGTGTGATAACTCTCGAAAAGAGTTATCTTTTATGCATTTCTAGGATATATTTCATTATTTTTCACGCATTCACACATAAAAGCTTAGTTGGTTATTTTTGTTGCATTTTTACTCTAAGTTTAGAAGGAAAGGTGCAGTGGTAGGATATGGTGCAGGAATAGACACAAGAGCAGATGAAGGACAAAGTGAGGGAACCAGGATATAAGACTACGCTATGACATAATTTTAATGTCATGGAAATCCTAGAGGAGTTCTTTGTCGCAACAATCTGATGGAGAGATGACTCAGCAGCTTCTAGAAGGGGATAGCTAGATGAAGGATGAGCTGGGAGAATACACTAGAACACATGCTGAAGGTTTGAATTTGCCAAAGCTCTTCTAGAAGTAGTATGGGCGCTTAGTTGTCCAAGGAAGTACCGGCCTGGTCTCTCCTATAAATACTCATGGAAACAATGATGGAAGGTGTGACTAGTAGAGGGGAAAAATCTGAGTGAATTGAGGCACATCAGGCACGACCAATGCACAAATAATGAGTGGATTTTCGAGGCAGGTGGGGAATGAAGTTGACAACTCCATTGAAGGATTGAACACGAGGAAGACGATGGTCTACCCTCTAGATATAGCCTGAGCGCCGATGAAGGAGGAGGCTAGTGACAATAGCTCCTATTTTCTTCTTGGTTCCCTTAGTTAATTCAATTGGGTTTATTGAGATGATTTTAGAATGATTTAATTCTAGATTTATTCTGGATAATTTTTATTATATTTTAATTAATGGTTAATCTAATATCTTATTGTTTATTCAAGTGAACCTTTCACAATGCACTTCACATTGATACAATGGGAGTTTGAATATTAGTTATCGTAACCATAAGAATTTTGTGACAGAGCAGTATAAGTATTAGAGGTTTGCCATGGCATTTTAGGATATAAAAATATACTCCAAATCTATTTGATTATTTCATTCATAAACTGTCTCCTCCTTGATATCTTGCCAACACTTCCACCGCCGTTCAACTATTCCCATTTACTGTTTACCAATATTACTTTCTTGCACTTTACTTTATTGCAATTTAAATTCTTACCTTTAAATTTATGCATTTACTTTTCTCGCTCTAAAAACAACCAATGACTTTATCATTTAATTTTCAGCACTTATAAATATATTGTAAATATTCTTATTTTTATTATATTTGTTTATTTACTGTAATTTGTTTATTTTTGCTCTTTATATAATTTAAGTATTTGTTTATCTTCATTCTTTATATATATATATATATAAATTTCTATTACTTATTATATTTTTATTATTTTCTAATACTTATTATATATCTTTATATAACTATATATATACCCATATTACTTTGTCGTAGCATAGTATTTACTTATATTTGTCCTGACACAATTTTAGAGTCATTATATTAACATGCATTGACTTTACCATGACATTATTTTGCCCTTGACAATAACTGAATTAAATCACATTAATAAGTTTTGATCACTATGGAGAACAATAACTCACTTATCACTTTATTACTTGAGTAACGTGTATACTTGTATAGTTTGCACATACAATACAACCGCAACAATATGCCAATCTCTCTTTCTAACCTAGTGAGTCACTATGGTGGATTCATCAGTCCAATACTCTACCAAGGACTTGTTCAAAAAATGCTCCAAAGGCATGCCCGGATCTTACCACAAAGGCAGAATTGCCACTTAGACGTTGCAGAATTCGCCTAACAAGCTTTATAGACATTACATTACTGGAAACACAAAAATATATAGACTTTTTGAACCCCTTTTTATCTCTAATTCATGTAGTTTCATAGTAAATTTTTGTCAAAATTTATATTTTAATTATAAAATAATTAATTTACACTCAATTTATGAACATGTTGAATTTTAATTGTTTTATAATAATTTTAGATAAATTTGATTTATTTTTAAAGCTTTGCACAAAGGGAGAAAAATCAGCTTGGCAGTCACATGAGAAGATTGGACCGTTTAGGTAATTTTTGTGTCAAATGACCCAAGAGTGTGGTTGAATATTTTTCCAATCACAGACGGTCCATTTATAATTATTGGGCACATTTTATAATTATTTTTATCCAACACAAATTGGATTAAAATTAATTACAATCTTGATGAAGAGAAAGTGGTCCAATTATGCTAAGTGAAGAGGACTGATCCACTAAGAAATTGACAACCTAAATCATCCCATGTAGCTAACCCAATTATCTTATTTTAGTTGATTTTTATACTTGCAAATCAGCCCTTGAACTTGTCTTTAATTCCGTTCAAACTCCTCCCCTTTTTAAGCTAAAAATAACAAATTCAAGTCAAACCAACCCTCCAACCATGCATAGCAGGCCAAGGGAAGGGGGATTGGCTGCTATTTTTAGCAGTTATTTCCACCTATAAAAAGCCCACTTCACTCCCTCATTTTTCATCCCTGACTTCACATGTCTCTCTCTCACAAATTTTTTCTCTTTTTCTCTTCTAGTTGCCTTTCAATTTCTTTCTTCCCTTACCGATTTCCCCTCTTGAATAGAGCTTGCACACCTCTTGGATTAGAAGCAATCAAGTTTTTGTGAAGGCCTTGGATCATCAGAACGAGCAAAGAAGAGAGGAGCGCACTAGTTTGGCTTTGGAAAACCATCGAGATTTGTCTTTCTAGTTCCCATCTCTTAATTTTTTTAGTTTTTGTTTTGATCATGAACATGAATATTTGTGTTGTTGTTCTTTAATTATTTAAAATGACATAAAATTCCTTTCGTGCTAGATTAATTGCATTTTGTCCACTTAGATAAGTATATGGTCAAGAGATTGATGGGTTTAGTAGGTAAGTATATGCATTAGTTAGCAATTTACCGAGTTGTCGTGAAATTGTTCGTAACAACATGAACGTAGTTTTATTTATTAAAAGTTAAAAATAAAATTGATCTAACACATTTATGTCATATTGATTAAACTCATCTTTTAAAAATCGTGCATTGAGATATTTTTACTTTCTATTTTCTTAGTTAAATTATTTAGTTAATTTTTAGCTTTCATAACTCATTTTCAAACCATCATTTTTCCATCACGAAATTGTTTAATTTTACATTTTATAAATAATTTCTTGCACAATTCTATGGGTACAATAACTCGACATTATTTGTCACTTTATTATTTGATACGATTGTGTACACTTGTAGATTTTTCGTTGTTCCAAGTTTTCGGAGTTGTTTCCGGGAACTGTTATTCTAGTTAATTATTTGTGAAATTAATTATCTTGCATTTTGGTTCTATTTTCTTTTATTTTTACTTTAGTAAAAGTTTTCTTTATTTTCCAGGTGATAATGGATCCTCTACAACATGTTAGGAGCATTCGCTTATAATGCTTACAATCTAATCATTATTATTGAGGATAAAAATTGTGTCATTCAACAATATGCCATTCCTCTATTCAATAAGCATAATTCGAGTATTGTGAGACTCAAAATTGAGGTATTACAATTCAAACTAAAGCTAGTCATGTTCCAAATGTTGCAAAATATCGATCAATTTAGTGGGATGCCTACTGAAGATCAACATCTTCATCTTCGGCTATTCATGGAAGTGAGTGGCTCATTCAAATTAGCAGGGGTGATTGAGGACACATTGATATTGAGATTATTTCCATACTTCTTAAGAGATAAAGCGCAAGCGTGGTTGAACTCCCTACCTTCTTATTCCATAACTACTTAGCAAGAGTTGGTTTTATGTTTCTTAATGAAATACTTTCCTCCATCCCTGACTGCCAAGCTTCGAAATGAAATCAATTCATTTCAGCAACTTGATGAAGAATCTTTATATGATGCATGGGAGCAGTTCAAGGAGTTATTACGAAAATGTCCTCACCATGATATTCCTTATTATGTTCAAATGGAGACTTTTTGTATTGGTCTTAACGATCATACTAGATTGATGGCAATTGCCTCGACAAAGGAGGCCTTTCTTTCTAAGTCTTACAAGAAGGCTTACGAGATTATTGAAACAATTTTCAACAATAACTATCAATGGTCAACCAGCTAAATAGCCTCAAGATGACAAGTAGCAAGAGTACTAAATTCAATATGCACTTACTTCTTTGGCATCTCAAGTATCTTCTATGTCTTCTATGCTTAAGAACATAATTGTTAATGGTTTCAATGGTAATCTGACAAATCAGTAACCGAACTAGTTTGAGAATATTACTTGTGAAAACTGTGGAGATGGCCATTTCTTTGAAAATTGTCCATCGAATCTAGAGTCAAAATATTACATGGGAAATCAGAACTAGAATGGTCTGCAATTGAATTCTTATAACTCTTCAAGGCATTATCAGCTAAATTTTCCATTAAGTAATCAATGGGTGGACCCTAGCAACTATTCTATGTCATCTTGACCAAATTACTCATTGGAATATTCTCAACAAGTGCAACAACCCACACCAATTGAATCTTCAAGTGATCTTGAGAATCTGCTAAAGGCAAACATAGCGAAGAATGATGTCACTTTAAGAAATCTAGAGAATTAAATGGGTCAGCTAACCAATGAACTTTAAAATAGGCCCTAAGGAGCTTTACCCTACGATACTAAAAGAGGAAGGGTCTGCTGACAAAGAGGAAGTTTAGTCGAGTGTTGAAACTCCTATTTCACAGAAGTCAGATTAAATGATCCTTGATAATGTAAACTCTAAACCCTTCAGTTCTAATAATCTAATACCTTATTCAGATGTAGAAAAATTTCCACATCAAACTTGTCTAATTAAAGCTAAGATTCTACCACTGTCATATCCTCAAAGATTCCAGAATAAGCAACAAGATACTCAATCTAAAGAAATTTGTATGACGAGATGACTTGTAATGTCTTCAATGCTATTAAATCCCAGATGTCGTTGAAGACTACTCTATTATTTTTGAGATAGAATGGTCGACTTCTACAGAATTGGAACTCAATTCTCTAGACAATCCATTAGAATGAATTCTACTAGCGGATTCGTCAAGTGATGATGAAAACGAGGAATTGTTTGATTTCTTAGAAGCTAATTTGAATGGGTTTACTCAAGAAGTTTCACTCAAATCATTAGAGTTATCATTTCGGGAGTTCACAAAAAAAAAACCCTTGATTGAAGAACTAGTTGAATTGGAACTAAAGATTTTTTTCTCCTCATTTGAAATATGATTATTTGGGTCTATGTTCGAAATGACCTTTCATTATTTTAGTTGAATACACCAAAAATGAAGAAGAAGAAGAGTCACTTATGGTTTTGGAATAAAATAAGAAGGGTAGAAGATGGATTAATGCAGATATTTGAGTCACAAGTTGAAGGGTTTGCATGGATTACAAGAAGTTAAACAAGGCCACTAGAAAATATCATTTTCGATTTTCTTTCCCAAATCAAATGTTAGACAAATTTTCTAGGCAAGGCTATGATTACTTCCTAAATGAGTATGGTTGGTATAATAAATGGCCCTTTGATAGTGTCTCGATAAGTGACGATTCTGAATAAAATGGAGGGAGTTTTTTTACTTTCTCTATCTTCATTTCATATTTTTAGTTTTTTTTCATTTCAATAAAATGACAGAATTAGATAAAATTTTCTTTGGGTCATTACATTAATTTTAGAGGAGGTGAAATATGGATCTTTACCCACTAGAAAACTTTAGAGAAAGGATTTTTTTTTGAAATTAAAATATGAGGGTTACTAATTTTGATTAAGATAGTGGGAGCATCATTTAATAAAGCCCTTCTAAATGTTCATAATAAACTTGGTATATTTACTCATAAGCATTTTTTATTATTGTAGATTTATTAAGGAAAACAACACAAACTCTTTATCATTATGATCTATACTTGAGAAGGACAAGTTGAATGGCTTGAACTTCCTTGACTAGTTCCATAACTTGAGGATTTTCCTCAAACAAAAACGAAAATTATATGTCATTAAAGAACTCGTTCCTTATGAACTAGCAGCTAATGCCTCTAGAGTTGACAAGGATGCTTATAATAAGCATCTTGATGACATGTTAGACATAGGATGTCTAATGCTTGCTGATAAGGAACGTGTGGCAAATAGGATCATATGTTGTTGAAGTCGCGGATCTCCCCTTAAAGCTCGAGACAAATATGATTTCAATGAGAATAATAAAAAATAGATTAGAAGAATCAAACGCAAATTGTTTGTGCAAGAACGATTGAAACAAAAAGAAAAGATTGAAACTTCTAATTTTTGATGTGTTTCTTAATGGAGCAAGGTAGAAGAATGTCCCTATTGAAGCAAATTCAACCTAGAACAAAAATCAATTAAATCAACAAACCAAAACAGCAACAATTAAACTAAGTTAAATAAGAAACGATAGGTTAAAGATAGAAAATAGAAGATTACGTCCTAAGAAGTCTTGGAAATGAAAAGAATCTACTACTCCCTTCAATAGCTCTAATTCCCTCTCCAATAAAGAGATCTTGGCAAGAAAAGCTTGAAAATGATTCCCACAACCTAAAAGATTGTTGAAGTCGTTTCCAAAAGAAACTCAAGAGCAATTCTTGACGAAAAAATCAAAGAGAATTATTATTAACTCAAAAGAATAAAAATCAAGTGTCTTCCTAAGCAGGGAATGACCATTCTACTTATAGGCTCCCAATAAGCTTTCCTAACCCTAATAGAATTCTAATTATGACAACTAATCAAATAAAATAAAATAAAAAACAAAATAATTTAAATGTGGATTTAGGAAATTTTGGCCAAAGGGATTAAATGGGCTCCTTGGGCTGAATTTTGACATGATAATTCACTTATTAAAATAAAAATTGGGCCTAAAATTTAAGTACTTCACAATTTGGGTCACTATGATAATTTGACATAATATTCAATTAAATTACTTTTTTAACTTCAGGGTGGGCTTGTAGATATCTTAATGGGCCATTTTCCAAGAACCATGTCTTGTAATCCATTTGCTCTCAAAATTGGCTTGTTCAAGCTCGTACATGAAATCCAAAGCGCCTTGGCTGCAAGATTCAATTTCTTGGACCATGATTTGAAATCTTGATTTTCTTAATTCTTGAAATTGTTAGAAACAACAAAATTGGACCAAGATTTAGTATCTTGATTTTCTTGAAAACAAGAAAGTGAGTCTCGATTTTTTTCGGTTGTGTGCACATCTAGGGCCTTGGTAACAAAGTCTTGGATGGTCTCATTCAATATTGCTTGGATTTGCTTGGCTTTTGACCTCGTTATTGGTCCTTGAGGAAAATTAAGCCCATCACGTTCATCAATTGGATTTTGGGCCTTGCGACTCATATCACTTGCCACCATGACTCCTAAGATTCAAAAGCAACATGAAGATAATGTTGACTATGATATGATCCAACAACTCAATGAATTATATGAGTGGCAAGCACGTCAAGAGAGGTACGAGACCTCTAAAGCTTTATTTAGATGCAAAATGATGGAGGGTACTCCTATAGAAACTCACATTCTCAAGATGATAGGCTCTAGTAAAAGCCTTGAAAAAATAGGATTTCCTCTAGGTGTGGAGGTGGCCACCAATATCATCCTGCAATCGTCTTCGGATAGTTTTAGCCAATTTGTCATTAATTTCAACAAGAATAAGATTAATAAGACTTTGTCACAGTTACATAGTATGTTATGAACTATTGAATGTAACATGAAAAAGGTTGGACCTAAGTACATTCTAATGGTCTACAAGGACAAGGGCAAAGGAAAGCTTAATGCTAAGGCAAAGCCCAAGGACAATGGCAAATCCAAACCCAACAAAGGAAAAGTTGCATTGAACCCTGAAGGAGGAATTGCTAAGGAATGAAAATGTTTCTATTGGAAAAAGGAACTACCTTGCTTATCTTAAAGAGGTCAAGAAGGCTAAGGAAAATGGAGTGTCCACTTTAGGTGTTTATGTTATTGATATTAATTTATCAATATCTACTTCATAGGTATTAGATATCGAATGTGGTTCTCATATTTGTACCTCTGTACAGGGACTACAAAATAAGTAGGAATTTGGCTAAAGGATATGTAGACCTGCGAATTGTAAATGGAGCAAAAGTTGTTGCATTAACTGGAGGAACACATATTTTATTATTACCTAGTGGACTTGATTTAATTTTTGAGGAATGATATTTTGTGCCAAGTTTCACTGTAAACATTATTTCAATTTCTTGTCTAGACAAAAATGTTTTTGAGATAATTATTAACAATAATTGTTGTTCATTTTATCTCGATAATGTTTTTTATGGTTCGATACAATTAGTAAATGACCTCTACATTTTAGATCAAGATATACCCAGTCGTAACATAAATACTAAAAGATAAAAAATAAATGACTCCAATCAAACTTATATTTGGCATTATCGTATGCGCCATATAAGTGAGAAGTACATATTAAAGCTCCATAAAGATGAGATTTTGGATTCTTTTATTTTAGAACAATTGGATATATGTGAGTCTTGCTTGTTGGATAAATGACTAAAACTCCTTTTAATAGTAAAAGCAAGCGAGCAAGTGATTTATTGGGCTTAATACATAGAGATGAATATGGACCAATGAACACACAAACTAGAGGAGGTTTTCAATACTTTATTTCTTTCATTGATAACTTCAGAAGATATAAGTATATTTATCTTATGTGTCATAAATCTCAAATGTAACAACCTAAATTTTCTCCAATTTAAAAACCCTATAAATTGGAAATTTACCTTTTAAAAACTTTAATTTGATTAAGGGATTAAATTGAGCTTTAGCTAAAATTTTGTGCCTAAATTGGGATTTTTAGGATTAATTTGTAAAGTTGGTAAAGTTTGGGGGCTTAAGTGAAAGCCCACATTTATTTGGAGGCCGTAGGTGCAATTTACCCAATTTTTTTATTTAAAACCCTATTTTCTTCTTTTTTGCAAACCCTTCAGTTCCTATTTGTTTTTCCCTTTCCTTTTCCCTCGTCGAAACCCTCTCTTCATCTCCTTTTTTCTTTCTTTTCCAACCAAGCTCCGATGATCGCCCTCTTGTCGTCCGTGCAATACATCACTGCCACCATCGTTTTCCATATTGACTCGCGAGCAAAATCCCTGCTTCAAACTTCCTTTGCGGCTGACTGTTCGTGAGAATCAGCGTTAGAACCATTCAGCTCTTCCCTCTCGCCATCCTTTCCTCTGTTACTCTATCACTTCACTGTCATTCTTGGTGTTCGTAAGTCGTTGAGCTTTTAAATCTCATGATTGGGGTGTTCTTGGTCCCTCACCATTTAGTTTTTGATGAGAACGTACCGCTTCGTTGGTGTGCTTGCAACAATGTCGTCAAGGGGGTTAGTAAACCTTAACTCTAGTTGTTGCCAAGGTGTATGGGTTTCGGTTGACTTGTGACGACCCAATTCGTAAACCCAGACTCAAATCTGTTGACCGTTGATCATTAAATTTTTAGAACAACTTTAACTTAACCTTTTTTCATGTCTTGATTTTGAATCCGCAACTTGTTTCGTGAAATTCGAACTAGAAAGCCCCATTTTACTATTTGCAATTTATTGTACTTAGTAGTTTTTAAGAAACTTGAATTTTGGAATTAACTTAAGTTATTTTGTGTATAGATGAGAATGACTTTGAGGTCGAGTTACCTCCTCCTCCTCCCCTTGTGCAGACTACCCTCCACAAGTTTTGAGAGCTGCACGTGAGTATTTAAATTTCGAATTAGTGTTGTGTTAGTAGGTGGCATAATGATAGAATTTAATGAAGAATTTATTCTCGTAGGTTCTAATTCAGATAGTCTTAGAGTTAGATTTGAGCGTGGGATGCATCCTTCACGACATTAGAGTTACTACCCATTTGAGGTGTGCTTCTTTCTATGCTATATATTTCTTGTGTGATGATGTTCCACACCTTGTGTGTTTTTAATCTGTATTGTGTTGTTGCATGATTATGTGCCATGCATACCTATCAAATTGTGGATAATTTGATTATCATACTTAATGAGCTATGAATCTTGATTGAATATCGCTAGATTGTATTGAGACTAAGATGAATGTGACATCATACTATTGTGTGAACATGGGCTGGGTTTGTTAGAGTATGCCTAAAGACCAATCATGAGATGATTGTAATCACATACTCTTTTTACCTTTTTATTAATAAAAGATATTGTCATTGTTATTTCAGTTTCTTTTTCTCTGTGTTTAAATAAACTTATTTATAATAATGTCCTAAGGATAATATGATTATTCTTAAAAGGTCCTTAGTCAAGTATTATTGTGCGCTTGGATAATAATAATGCATTGAGACTAATATGTAATGATTGATGACAATGTGTTGTCATTAACATAGGGATGTCAAAATCAATACATGAGTATGTGTTAGAGAATGACATATTGGACTAACTCGTTATGAGTACGTTTCTTGGATTATTATGTAATAATCATGACATTACTCATAGTGATAAATATGTATACAATCCTTAGACTTGAGATAATCATTATCCCAACATAGTGAATCGTATATTTTGATACAATCAAATGTCTACCGTAAAAAGTTTGACTATAAACCCTAAACCCTCCTACATAATGGGAGCAATATCTTAGGCCACTTGATTGAGTAAGACTAGAAATGCATGGCCATGCTCAAATAAGTTAATATTAGATATTACACTTATTTGTTTATTGTAGTCTTCTTCGGATATCAAGAAACATGATATTGGATTATGCAAGTGTGACTACTCCATGACTTGTGTCCTATCTATATATAAAGGACAAAAGGATATAATACTTGCAAATTTATCACAGAAAGGTTATGTCGACAAAAACCTACAAGAACCTACAAGGTCAGACCCAATGGTTGAAATGAACATAATCTTAACACAGTTGGTATTAAATTTAACTATCATGAGAATTATTTTAATTTGATAGTTAAATTGTTGACAAGTTTTATGTACAAATTTGTTGTACAAGAATAGAGAACATGGTTAAAATAAATGAATGAATTTGATTCATATAAAATATTAACTATGTATTATTGTTTACCGAAATTATTAGTTATTAATAATTTTTGTTAAACATAAAATATGAAAACAATGTCCTTTTAGGAAGGATATAAATTACAACAAGGAAGCTTATATCTTTTTGGAAAAGATATATGGTTTTAATGTTTTACATATTTTAAAAAAGGGGAGTATTTTCATATTTTATATTTGATATAAAACGAAAAATATAAAACCCTATTATATGTGTGTGAAACCCTAAAAAAGATTACAAAAGAAAATAAAGAAAACTAGGTCTAGCAGTCGTCAATGATTTTCTTTTCGAAATTCTCTCTAAAACGTTTAAGAATAATTTTTTGTTCGTTCTTGATCAGGTGGACTACGTAGAGGCCGAGACGATTTTTGTTGTGACTTCAGATCGACAATGTGCAAAGGAGGATTTCATAGCATCGTTTCTAGGGGTTTTCTAGATTTTGAAAGGTATAATTTCAAACCCTTCCTTCCCGATTTGTTCCTCATAATGGATCCAAGGTTAGAGATCATCAGAATAATTTTTCCGTTGCGCCACGCGGTGTATAGGCGACCCAACAAGGTTTGTACGATTGAAGACATGGTCATCACCCCTTCAAACGGCTGATACTATACCACACTATGATTATTGACAATTGGTGAAGAGAGGTTCTCGAGAACCTTCTCCACTGCGTTGGTGTACAAGTGATTAGGTGCATTGCATTGTGTATGTGATTTTATTGCATTTGAGTTGTGACATGCTGTGTGCTTGTTTAAATACTTTGAGAAAATTGCTGTGATACTATGTTATGATTGTCTGCACTTTAGAGATACATTGGGCTCTTTAGCTCACTCACCCTTAATTCTCTTATAGATATCCTTGGACCTAGACGACTTGGTACTCGGAGGTTCTCTCGATTTTATTCATCAAGTTTATCATTAAGTAAAGACTATTTTGTGGTTTTTAAATTATCTTGTATTTCATAATATTTGAGATTGGGATGTAAGTTCAAATTTGGGGTTTTGATATTTTGGTTTTACATTTATGCTTGCACCCATAGTTTTGGTCAAGATATTTTATTAAACACTATTATGTTGAAATTTATAAGTTTTGAGCTTCTTTACAATATCGAAACTTGAAATGTTTTACTTTACTTCATTACAATTTATTACATATTAATGCTCAAAGTTGTTACTTGAGGGTGAAGTTACAACTGTGATCTTCTAGATTCTGCCATATCATTTTGGTCGGGTAAAGGACTATTCTCTGTGAGACCCATGACAGTCCTTATTCTATGCATCTTGGTGGGGATAAGATGTATAACAATCTTCGAGAGAGATACTAATTGAAGGCTCTCAAGAGAGATGTTGTTGGATTCGTGTCGAAGTGATTAACTTGTTAGAAGGTGAAGGCAGAGCATCAGTGTTCATCTGGGTTACTTCAGACGATTGAGATACCACAGTGTAAGTGGGAGCACGTGACTATAGATTTTGTTAGTGGTCTTCCTTTGACACTGTCCAAAAAGGACTCAGTGTGGGTGATTATTGATCGACTCACCAAGTTCGCGCACTTCATTCCTATTCGAGTTTACTATCCTTTGAATAAGTTAGCTCAACTTTACATTTTTGAGTTAGTTCGTCTTCATGGGGTGCCGCTATCTATTATTTTTGACCGGGTCTCAAGGTTCACATCAAGATTCTGGAAGTCTCTGCACTATGCTCTTGGTACTCATTTGAACTTTAGTATTGCTTACCATCCGCAAACTGACAGCCAATCTGAGTGTGTGATATAGGTTCTGGAGATATGTTAAGGGGTTGTGTGATTGATTACCTAGGCAGTTGGAAGGATTTTCTACTACTTACAGAGCTTGGATACAATAATAGTTATCAGGCCAGCATTCGAATGGCACTGTACGAGGCTATGTATGGGCGCAAGTGTTGCACTCCTATTGGTTAGATTGATTGGAATGAGCATAAATTATTGGGACTCAATATTACTCAGGAGTCTAAGGAGACTATTAGATTGATCTAAGAGAGGCTTAAGGCTACATTTGACAAAAAGAAGTCTTATGTCGATCAAAAGTGTCAAGATACTAAGTTCAATGTGGGTGATGTGGTTTTCTTAAAGGTATCTTTATGAAAGAAGGTACATGGATTTGGGTGGAAAGGAGAGCTAAGTCCCTGTTATATTGGGCCTTACTGGATTCTTCGTTGAGTGGGATCAGTTGCCTATTAACTTGAGTTACCATCAAAGCTTGAGCATATTAATGGTGTCTTCCGTGTTTCTATGTTGAGATGCTACCGATCTAACCCGTCTCATATTGTTCCTGTTTAGGAGTTTGAGGTTTGTCCTAACTTGAGTTTTGAGGAGGAACTGATTGAGATTCTAGCTCAGGATTAAAAGGTTTTCTGGAAGAAAACTATTAAGATGGTTAAGGTCTTGTGACGCAACCATGGTTATGAAGAGGTTACGTGGGAGCCCAAAGCCATCATCATATCTGCATCTTTTTGGTCCAGGTAAATTTCTAGGTCGGAATTTCATTTAAGGGAGAGAGTTAACAACTTGAATTTTCCTCAATTTAAAAACCCAAGAAATTGGGAATTTCCCTTTAAAAACCTTAAATTGATTTAGGGACTAAATTGAGCATTAACTAAAAATCTAGGCTAAATTGGGATTTTTAGGAATAATTTGTAAAGTGGGTAAAGTTTGAAGGCTCAAGTGAAAACCCTTATTTATTTCGACACCTTAGGTGCAATTTACGCAGTTTTTGGTTTAAAACCCCATTTTCTTCTTTATTGCAAACCCTTTAGTTCCTATTTGTTTTTCCCTTTCTTTTTCCCTCAATCGAAACCCTCATCTTATCTCTTTTTTTCTTTCTTTTTCGACCAATCTCCGACGATCACCCTCCCAATATTCGTGTGTTGCATTGCCCCCACCATCGCAGTCCCCATTGGCTCGTGAGGAAAACCCCTCCTTCGAACATCCCTCATCGTTAGATGTTCGTGAGAATCAACGTTAGAACCGTTCAACTCTTCCCTCTCGCCGTCCTCTCCTCTATTACTCCATCATTTCACCGTTTATCGTACATGAGAATAAACATTAGAACCGTTCAATTCTTCCTTCTCACCGTCCTCTCCTCTATTACTCTGCCGCTTCACCAATGTTCTTGGCATTGGTAAGTCGTTGAGCTTTTAAATCCTGTAACTTAGGTGTTCTTGGTCCCTCACCATTTAGTTTTCGACGATAATGCATCGTTTCGTCGGTGTGCTTGCGAAGGTGCCATCAAGGGGTTAGTAAACCCTAAATTTTATTACCAATAAAGTTTTTATGGGTTTGGGTCAGTTGGTGTAACCCAAAACGAAAGGCCCAATTCGGTGAACCTAGGATGTAATGACCCAATCTTGTGAACCCAATGGAGAGGACTTAGACTCGACCTAAACCGAGACTTGTGAATCGACCCGATTTGAGAACCCAAACCCGAATATGTTGACCGTTGCTTGTTGATCGTTGACTTTTTAGAAAAACTTTTACTTGACGTTTTTCGATGTCCTAATTTCAAATTTGCAGCCTGTTTCATCAAATTCGAACCTGAAAGCCCCGTTTTACTATTTTCAATTTATTATACTTAGTATTTTTTAAGAAAATTAAATTTTGGAATTGACTTGAGTTATTCTGTGTATAAGTGATCACGACTCTGAGGCCGACGAGTTACCTCCTCCTCCTCCACCTGTGTAGACTGCTCTTGCACAAGCTTCACGAGCTACATATGAGTATATAAATTTCGAATTAGTGTTGTGTTAGTAGATTGCATAGTGATAGAGTTTAATGAAGAATTTATTCTCGTAGGTTCTAATTCAGCTACACCTATAGTTAGATCTAAGTGTGAAAGTGTCCTCCGCGACATTAGAGCTACTACCCGCGTGAAGTGTGTTTCTTTGTTTGTTATATATTTGTTATGTGACGGTGTTTCACACCTTGTGTGTTTTTAATCCGTATTGTGTTGTTGCAAGATTATGTGCCATGTATAAATATCAAACTATGGATAATTTGATAATCATACTTAATGAACTCTGAATCTTGATTGAATATCATGAGACTGTGTTGAGTCTAAGATGAATGTGGCAACATACTATTGTGTGAACATGGGTTGGGTTTGTACGGTGTAAGACGTGGTCATCACTCATTCAAATGGGTGATACAATACCACACTGAGATTGATGATGATTGGTGAGAAGAGGTTCTGGGAACCTTCTCTATTGTGCTAGTGCATAGGTGATTGGGTGCATTGCATTGTGTATGTGATTTTATCGCATTTGAGTTGTCACATGCTTTGTGCTTCTTTAAATGCTTTGAGAAAATTATTGTGATATTGTATTGTGATTGCTTGTGCTTTAGAGACACATAGGGCTCTTTAGCTCACTCCCCCATAGTTCTCTTACAGATATCCTTGGGCCTAGGTGACTTGGTGCACAAAGGTTCTCTCGATTTTATTTGTCAAGTTTACCATTCAGTAAAGACTATTTTGTGGTTTTCATATTATATTATTTTTCATCACATTTGAGATTTGGATATTAATTCAAATTTGGGGTTTTCATATTTTGTCTAATTAGTTTTATGTTCAAATTTATAAGTTTTGGGTTTCTTTATAATATCGAAAGTTGAAATGTTTTACTGTTACTTCATTACATTTATTGTATTAATGCTCAAAGTGGTTACTTGAGGGTGAAGTTACAACAGTGATCTTCTGGATTCGGCCATATCTTCGAGGTCGGGTAAATGGGTTTACATTTATTATATCAGAGATGAGTTCAACCCTTAGACTGTGAGGCTCCCAATAGTCGACTTCAAAAATTTTGAAATGTTTGCATGCATTTGAAAAGTGTTGGGTAAACAAGGATTTCTAATAAATCTATTATCTTATAATTTATTTTCTTATTTTGAAATTCTATGTTTAGATTTAATCTGAGGCTCTTGTATCAAATCTTACTTTAGTGATTATTGCTTCCTGTAGATAGTCTTACTATGCCATCGCGTAGATGTGCTAGACTCACGATTGGTTGAGTCCAGGGTCGAGGCCAAGGTCATACTACTAGGACTATTAGCGATCCTCCACCTCCTGTTGACCTAGTGGAAAATCAAAATGACTTGCCTAATACTAAGGAGGACAAGCTGGGGACAAACAGAGGGTCCGAGAAAGCCCATATCCATTGATTTTCTAGTTGATGTGATGAGGATTTTTAGGGGTAGGACTGGTACAGATCCATCTATTGTGGAGTATTGGTTAAAGGACTTACAGAGATTGTTTGTAGAGATGAACTATACTGCCAATCAGAAGTTGAGGGTCACCGTTTCACTATTGTGTGGTGAAGCACAAAATTGGTGGGACTCAATAGAGGAGTCTATTCCAACTAGATCACGTGGGAGTATTACCGAGAGACATTTCAGGGTTGTTATGTGGGAGAGGAGTTCCTTGCGAAATGTCAAGATAGCTTCATGACTTTGATGTAGAACATCATGTCAATTAACGACTATGAGATAAAGTTTCTTAGGTTAGTCTGATATGCTTTTGGCCTGATTACTATTGAGAGACAGTAGTGTGAGTGGTTTCAAAAGTGACTTCACTTATCAATTCAGGAAGTAGTTTCTATGCATCAAGATAAGGTGTTTAGTGACCTGGTTAGTTGAGCTAGGATAATTCAGAGGTTAGAGGCCCTTAAGAGAGATCAAAGAGCTCAAGACAGGGAGTGATCTATCGGTTTTGTACCTAGACGATTGAACTTATTTTCACATTTGATAAGCTTGAATGTTTTATGAATTTTTAGTTTAGTTTTGTCTTCTAATAAATTGTGTTAAAAAGGTTGTATTACTGCTTTTAAAGGTCCAATAAGGCTTAAAGATTTGCTAACCTACTTCTTGAGTGCACAGGAGACTAGTAGCAATTGAGCCATAATGGTATTGACTACTTCATCACGACATAGACAACCCTATGTCATAAAAAAGGGATCAACGACGAAGAATTCGAGGACTGCCTATTGTGTCGCAACATAGGTCCTGATGTGTTGCGACATCAACCCCAGACTCTAACTCTACATCAAGCGAGGGGCATTTTTGTCTTCACAATGGAACCTAAGCACAAAGGACGGTAGCTGACCTAGGGTTGATGAAAATGGTTGGCCAAAAGCTATAAATAGGGCCTTTTGGCACTAGGGTTTAGAGACCATTCAGTATATTTTAGTTTTTAGGTTTTACTTTATATTTGTTAGCTTGAAACGAGATTGTATAAACTCGCGTAAACGATCGAGGAGTTTTTCCTGGCATATCGCTAATACAATTTTTGTTTCTTGTTCATTCTCTTCTTCAATTATATGTTTTCATATATTGTTTTATTGATGATCAAAGAAACCATGAGGAACTAATTCCATTTTGGGGAATTATGGAGTGGACGTATGAATACATAATTGTTGTTTTACAAGGATTTTACCATTTGGATCAGCTGTTTGGGAAAGGAAAAACATCGAACAAACACTAGGCCTGATAACCCTAGAAAGTCATCTATGTGGGAATGAACCCAATATTGGTATTGCCCATCTGTGAACACCTTTTCCCCCAAACCGGTTTAGATTGTGACATCAAGTAATAAGTAATCTGTATCGACTTGCTATGCCGACGGAAGATTGAGAGATCCAACTGGGGTAGT
This sequence comes from Kokia cookei, assembly GCA_039519145.1. Classification (NCBI taxonomy): domain Eukaryota; kingdom Viridiplantae; phylum Streptophyta; class Magnoliopsida; order Malvales; family Malvaceae; genus Kokia; species Kokia cookei. The sequence goes on from CM076907.1 coordinate 25,728,313, forward strand.
GAATAGTTGATTAGAGGAAAATCCCCAAAACCCAACAATGGCGAAACTCATATGAAAACAACCTAATATCTCGAAAGTCGTTTATAAGAATTTTACATCTCAACTTTTTACTTCTATTTATTGGTTTATTTTTATCTTTTAGTATATTCTCTTTGAAGCCAACTCTTCGATTTCTCTTCATAATATAAACCCTAAAGTAAGTACTAATTAATTTTCTTCTTTGTAGGGATTTTATTTACTATCGTTTTACGCCTCCTTTGGGTACGATCCTCGGAACACTACCAAGTGTTCTGCTGTAACACACTATATTTACAACCTAACCCGTATACTTGCGAAAAGCCTAAATCTACGCCAAACAGGAGTACGTTCGAGGGCAGTCAAGTTGTTGGCACCGTCGTTGGGGAGGAAACGGTTTAGTAAATTTTATTCTTTCATTGCTATTAAAATAATTAGGAAAACTTTAGGTTATAGATATGATTTAACCATACTAATAGTTTTTTTATTTTTTGTTTCAGATATAAAACTTCCCTTTAATTCCCATCATATTTAAAACCATGGACGCCTACGATTTATTTTGTGTATATAATATGTATGATGATGATTATAATGCTGATATCTATGAAGACAGGTATTATGAAGATTGGGAGATCTAGGAAAATCAGAAGTTATTAATGTTTGAGTTAAATCAACTTCATTAAAAGGCCTAAATCCCCAATCAACATGATGGTTTATCTTTTAGAGAAATGTACTCCAAATCTGAACTAATAGAGCGAGAATAGGAACAAATGCTAGAGGAGAAAACAAAAAGATATTATTTTGAGAAATCAGATGATCGGATCGCCAAGCAAAATGAGATCTCACCTTTGGAAAAGGAAATGGATAATCATGTAAAAATCGAGACTGAACCCCAATCCACTGATGAAACGATCCCTATAAAGGAAGAAGATAGTTCCCAAATCCCAAATTTAGATCTTCAACTAATTACTGTTACAAAACTGTCAATAAAAGAAATATTAGTTGAAGATATCATCGATCAAAAATTCAATTTCTAATGGAAAATGGCTATATGTATAATACTTTCATACTAATGTGAAAATTTTTCACTTTTTGCAGAAAACAGGAAGCATTTATGAGCTAGAGTCCCAACCTTTAACTTCCTTAATAATTACATCCATGGAGCAAGAAAATATACATCTATGGAGATGCAACTACTGCACTAGTACCACGATCCAAGGGAAACAAAACACGGTGATGGAAATTGCAAGGGGAAACACATAGCTACTGCAACATCAACACATTGGTTTGCAGTGAATCCACCATTTTTACTAACTGAGATAATCGAGTAGCTATTATCCCATCACACAACGACATATGAATTCCACGAGAAAAGCAATCATGCGAAAGAGTGATGGTTTAAACTCACAAAATTCATAAATAGATACGATCGATGAAAGGAGTTGGCGGTGATTTATGCAAGAAGAAAAAGAAAATTTTGGGAAAGAGATAATCGCCAAAGAGTAGCCTGGCATGACAGTTGTTGGACGAACAACGATAAAATGGACTGTTTGTGGGTGTTGAAGTGCACACAAACACCCTTGTCAAACAATTCTGAAAATTCCTAACACTCAATTTTAATTTATATACACTAACGTACTAACTCAGTAACATTTTTCCTGTTTCAAGGTACACTTTCGAGACTGACAGTTTTGTCGCGGCATAACCTCTCAACGTCACGACAAAGTAACCAAACTACTCCAAGTACGACTAGGCATGCTATGGTGCGACATATCTTTTATACATCACAACCAAGGGGTCAAAATGCTAAAAAACCAAAACTGATAGGTATGTCGTGACATTGGGAAGGCTATGTTGTGACATAGGAGGCAGCCTGCTGGAACTTTAAGACTGAAGGGTTTGTTGCACAATAGGAGAGCTACGTCACAACAAACACAACACTGGAAGGTTGGTTGCGACATACCTATGCTACATCGTGACATCGTCTACAATTTTTGCAGGGATGACTTGACCCAATCACAAACTCGACGGCATAACTCAACATTTACCTGATTTTTAAACTCTAAAACCCTAAAAATACCCACCCTTATATATATTAACTTAAAACCAAGCCTATTCATTTCAGTTAAACACTCTTAAACTACTCCTAAATCCACCAAAACCCTCATCCTTCCCTTCCCATTCCAAACCTAGAACTTCATTCCTTCAAGAGTGTTACTCTATTCCAAAGTCAAAGGGTACTTCATCAACAAGGCTAATCCTAAAAACCAAAGGTATTTTCTTCACTTTTACTGTTCCATTAGTTACTGTTCATTTTACTATGTTCTATATTATAATGCCTCTACACAAGAGAACCATAGTGCATGATAGTGATAGCGATCGGGATTATGAACAGTTCGCGAATGAGCAAATCGAAAAGTATTTCCTCGCCTCACAAGGCTGACCTCTTATCCAAGAATGAGGATTCGAACAATCGATAGTCCTCTGCAAGGAAGTTTGGCCACTCGTAAGGTACCGTCAATGGGAACAATTTTATGTTTCCCTAACAGGTAATGTTGTTGTACCTGTCATCATGAATTTTATGCTTCTTTAAAAGATGATGTTATTAAAAATAGGGCCTTAGAGAAAGTATGTGTAAGGGGAAAATACGTCCCAATTTTCCTTATCAGATTTGTAAATAACATACCTTTCTATGGGACCAATTATTTGAATGAGGTAGACTAAGATAGATTTGTTTAAAAATATTGACGAGGAAGTTATTAAGTTCTTGACTAAGAGTAGGGGAACATGGAATTATTGCCCAGATTTTGGATCACCCTTTAATTTTAATCAAGCCATCATGTTCCTTATTGCAAAGATATGGATGCAATTTTTGGCCATAAGAATAGCCCCGGCTTTACATGTTTCTAATGTTAACACTTTTTGAGTTATTCTATTATATGCTATTTTTCAGAGAAAGAAAATTTGTGTAGGGAGGTGGATTTACAAGGAGATACAAAACTGCACAAAAAGCCAAAAAGCTGGACTCTTCTTTTCGCAGCTTGTGACGGCATTATGCAAGAAGCTGAATGTGTCGATGAGCGAAAACAAGCCACTCTTGAAGCTAGCAAAAAGCATTATTAGTGATTCTATTTATAAGCAATATGTCAAGCTTTAAAGAAAGCAAATTAAGGAGTCGAATCAAAAGAGGAAGGAAAAGATGGACGTACTAACCTTCTTGATGTGTAAGAGCATGATGATGGCTCGAAAAGAGTATAGGGGAAGCATCCAAGGGAAGCTTGATGGCATGATTAGATGGATGCAAGAAACAACTCTTGTACTAAAGGAGTTTGCAAGAGTACATGGGCTACCAACCTCGAACTATCCACCTAATATGTTTGGGGAAAAAAAAGGAGATGCGGATGAAGCCGAGTTGAGAGGAGCCAACGTGGAGCAAGATGAGCCTAACAATGGTGATGAGTATGAGACAATGTTTCAGCCTTAATACTCAACTCCCAAAGGATAGATAATTCGGAGCCTAGCATGACAACAAGGCAAGAGCTCCAATGAAAAATGTTTCGGCAAGGGCAAGGCTCCAATGGATTCTCAACCCAATTTAGACGAAGAAGATTAAATTCTAAACTCTTTAAAGACTTTGTTTTATTTTAAGACATGAAATTTTTGGATATTTTTATTTTTATTTTTTTAGGACTTAAATAATTTGTAGGAGTAGGATTTGAATTTTTTTTTTATATATGATTTAATTATTTTGTAGGAACCCCACATCATGGAGACATAACAATTCCGAGTATTCAAGCCAAAGGAAGAAGAACAACCATCATAAGAAGAAAAGAACCTTCACGATCAATCGGGTAACTTCTTTCCTTAAAACTTTTTGGGCTACACATTGAGGACAATGTGTTTTCTAAAGTGTGGGGGTAACATAGGAATTTTTGGCATATATTTTTGTCTTTTTTATGTGTACTTGAGCTTGTAAAAATACAACTGATTAGCATGTTTAATAGGTTGATTGTGTTTTCTTAATGAACTTGGCATGAGAATGAGGAATTTTACATTTTCTAAGCATGAAATTTTTGAAGTTCTATAGGTTATATTATGTATAGGTAGGAAAATTTTTATTGATACCAATGATAAGCATAATATGAGGAACCAAGCATGCTACTATATATGATAGACGATAATTTTGAGATTAGAGAATTAAAATTGATATTTGTGCATATTGAGTTGTTTAGGGATGACCTAAGGCATTGTTTGGACACACCTAAAGCTAAAGAGCTAAACCTAGTTCCGAATTCCTTCTAGCTAGCCTAAGATTTTACAATTTGATTTTCTGAGTAAGCATTCTCTTTTCTTTTGTGCTTTACTTATTTTCTTTTCGTTCTTTTCACTTGTTTTTTTTTCTCTTCTTTGGCTAAATCTAAAATTCATATTTTGTCATGATTTCCCTATTTTATTTTATAACCTCCACCGTAATGTGTCTACCTACCCTCAATTCATATGGCCATACATCCATTTTCATGCAAAATATGACCCAAGAAAAAGATATACACAAATCATTATTTGAGGCTTAGGACGCTTGTAGTATGGCTCATTAAGAAGGTGTCATAAGGCTCAAAAATGGGTATCATTTATAATTCAAAATAGGGTTTACATTTTAGCTTTACTTATGTCAAATAATGCCTTAGGTCATTCCTAAACAGCTTAATATGCACAATTTTCAATTTAATTACCTAATCTTAAGATTATTGTCTATCATATATACTAGCATGCTTGTTTCCTCATATTATGCATATCATTTAGTATCAATAAAACTTTTTCTTATCTATACATAGTGTAACCTATAGAAATTCAAAAATCTCATGCTAAAAAAATGTAAAATTTCTTCAATATCATGCCAATTTTATCAAGAAAACATAATCAACCTATTATACATGCTCCTAGTCAATCACTTGTATTTTTACAAGCTTAAGCACACATCAAAAAGTAAAAATAGAAAAAATATATGCCAAAATTCCTATGTTATTCCCCCACACTTTAGAAAACACATCATCCTCAATGTGTACCCCTATAAGTATTAAAGAAAAAAGTTACCTAATTGATCATGAAGGCCCATTTCTTCTTATGGTGGTTATCCTCCTTCCTTTGACGTGAATGCTCGAAAGTGTTGTGTCTCCAAAATATAGGGTTCCTACAAAATATTTAAAACATACAAAAATAATTTCTAATCCTACTCCTACGAATTATATAAGTCCTTAAAAATTAAAAAATATCCAAAAATTACAAGTCTTAAAATAAATCAACGTCTTAAAAAAATTAAAAATCAATCTTCATCCTCCTTATTAGGTTGAGGAACCATTGGAGCCTTGCCCTTGCCAGTGTATTTTTGTCAGGAGCTTCTACCTTGTTGTCGTGTTGGGCTACGAATCACTAGTCCTTTGGGAGTTGAGTATTGAGGTTGAAACATTGCCTCATACTTGTCATCAGTGTCAGGCTCATCTTGCTCCTCATTTGCTCCCCCCAACTCAGGTTCATCCTCGTCTCCTTCCTCCCCAAACATGTTTGGAGGATAGTTCAGGGTTGGTAGCCCATGTATCCGTACAAACTTTATCAGCACCGAATTTGTTTCTTTCATCCAATCTATCATCCCATTAAGCTTTGCTTTGATGCGTCCTTGGCTCTTTTCGGTCTTCTCACTTCTTTTCAATGAAGCCGATACACCCATCTTTTCTTTTCATCTCTAATTCCACTTTTTGATTTGTTTCCTTTGTAGCTTGACATATTGCTTGTATAGGGAATCTCCTATGATGCTCCGAGTTGACTTTAGAAACTATTCATCATCTTTCATTGGTACCCTCGCGTTCTTGCATAGAGCAATTACCAAGTGTTGGAAAAAGAGACCACTCTTTTGGCTCTAGGTGCATCGCTTCATTTCCTCGTATATCCAAGAGCCTACACAAACCTGTTTAGCTGCAAAATTTCATACAATAGCAAAGCTCGCAAAGAATTAATGTTAGACACATTTAAAGCAGGTATAAGTGTATAGCTAGGAATTGCATCCATATTTTAGCTACCAAAAACATGATAGCTTGGTTGAAATTAGATGGTGTGCCTGTGTTGAGCCTAAAGTTCCAAGTACCTTTCCCTTTTGTCAAAAATTGGATTATTTCCCCCATATCTATGTTCTCAAATGAATTAATGTCTATTTTCTGAACATAATATTCCTTAAAGTAAGGGACGCTATAATACTTGCATATATCCTTAGATGACATGCGAACTTCACAATCTAGAACTATCACTATGCCTAGAGGTTTTCTCTTAACTATGTCAACCATAAGGGATGCATAAAATTCGTGAACAACTGGTACTACAGCATTACCTATTGGGAGAACATATAATTGCTATCATTTTTTATATTGTACCAATGGTCATACCTCTTTGTAAAGAATCATCGATAGTTCAAAGCCTCATTCTTGAATGAAAGTCCACCCTTGGGAAGACAAAATGTACTTTTCTATCTAAGCATTTACGAATCATTCAAAGTTTGAATTGTTGTCGCTTTCTTGGATCATTGCTCTCTTTCGTGGAGGCATTATAATCTACACAGAGAAAAATGAATAATAATGAATAGAATAGTGAAAGTTTGAGAACTACCTTTTATTTTGTCTTGCCAATGAGGGTCTATTGAAGCCTTGGTTGATGGAGTAAAGCTTTTGGAAGAGGATGAAAGTGAAGAAAAGATTTGAAAGAGTTTAAGTTTTAGGTTATTGAGTAGGAAGGGAAGGATGAGAGGTTTGGAGGGTTTATTGACGAGTTAGGGAGTGTTTAAGTGAGGGAAGAGGTTTAGTTTAGGTTAATATATATATGGGTGTTAGAAAATAAGTGTTTTAAGGGTTTAAATTTGGGAAAATAGGGTTTTAGGGTATCGAGTTACGCAATCGAGTCAGGTGAACCCTACAAAAATTGTAGACTATGTAGCGACGTAGCCAAAAGTTTGTTGCAACATACCTGTCAATTCCTCTTTGTCATGAAGTAGCTTTCCCTATGTCGCGAAAAACACCTCAACTTTGGAGTTCCAACAAACTACCTCCTATGTCACAACATAGCTTACCTAATGTCGCGACATACTTATCAATTTTGGTTTTTAAGCATTCTGACCCCTTGGTTGCTACATAAAAGAGGGTATGTCGCGTCATAGCATACCTGGGTGTCTTTGGAGCAATCTGGTTTCTTTGTCACGACGTGGCCTATCTGTGTCGCGACAAATATATCAGATTTAAAAGAAATACCTGAAACGGATGAGATGTGATTACGTTAGTATGTTAGTGACTAAAATATAAAATTAAGGGTTAGTTCTTGTCAGAATGGTTTGACAAGAGTGTTAGGGTGCACTGGAGTTGGTCTATTTTATTGTTTTTTGTCCACCAGTCATTGTGCCAAACTATTTTCTGAAGTTTATCTCTTTCTCGAAGTTTTCCTTTTCTTCCTGCGTAGATTACCTCCAGTTCCTTTCGTCGATCATATCGATTTTGGTTTTTAAGCATTTTGACCCCTTGGTTGCTACATAGAAGAGGGTATGTCGCATCATAGCATGCCTGGGTGTCTTTGGAGTAGTCTAGTTGCTTTGTCACGACATGGCTTATCTGTGTCACGACAAACATATCAGATTTAAAAGAAATACTTGAAACGGATGAGATGTGATTACATTAGTATGTTAGTGACTTAAATATAAAATTAAGGGTTAGTTCTTGTCAAAATAGTTTGACAAGAGTGTTAGGGTGCATTGCAGTCGGTCTATTTTATTGTTGTTTGTCTAGCAGCCGTTGTGCCAAGCTATTTTCTGGAGTTTGTCTCTTTCTCGAAGCTTTCCTTTTCTTCCTGTGTAAATTACCGCCAGTTCCTTTTGCCGATCATATCAATTTTGGTTTTTAAGCATTCTGACCCCTTGGTTGCTACATAGAAGAGGGTATGTCACGTTATAGCATGCTTAGGTCTTTGGAGCAATTTGGTTGCTTTGTCGCGACGTGGCCTATCTGTGTTGCGACGAACCTATCAGATTTAAAAGAAATACCCTGAAACGGATGAGATGTGATTACATTAGTACGTTAGTGACTAAAATATAAAATTAAGGGTTAGTTCACGTCAGAATTGTCTGACATGAGTGTTAGGGTGCACTGTAGTCGTTTTATTTTATCATTGTTCGTCCAACAGCCATTATGCCAAGCTATTTTCTGGAGTTTATCTCTTTCTTGAAATTTTCTTTCTCTTCCTATGTAGATTACCGCCAGTTCCTTTCACCGATCATATCGATTGATAACGTCTGTAAATTTGTACCACCATACTTTAGCATTCTTACTTTTATCAGTAATCCCCACAAGGAAATCATATACCTGCGTGTGATGCCATAATAGCTGCTCAATTACGTTGTTCAGAAAAAGTGATGGATTTACTGCAACTCCATGTACTGATGTCATAATAGCTATCTATTTTCCCTTGTAACATCCATCACCATGTTCTGGTTCCTGTGGCTCATGGTACCATTGCAAAGGTTGCCTCTCCCACGAATGCACACTTTCTTGTTCCATGGATGTAATTATTGCGTTAGTTGAAGGCTGGAACTCTAGCTTGTAAATATTTCCTATTTTCTGTAAAAATTGAAAGATTTTCACATTAGAAATTTCTCTAAGGATTTGCTACACCAAGAAAGTATTGTACATAGTATCTAATGTCAATTGAAAATTGAATCTTTGATCAATGATATCTCCAACTAATATTTCTTTTACTGATGGTTTTACAATAGTTATTAGTTAAAGATCTAGATTTGGAATATTGGAACTGTCTTCTTCCTCTATGGGGTTTGATTCGTCACTGGATTGGGGCTCAATCTCGATTTTTACATGACTATCCCATTCCCCTTCCAAAGGAGAGACCTCGTTCTGCTCGGCTATCCAATCATCCGACTCAAAACATTCTTTTTTTCGTTTCCTCTTCCAACCATCGTTCCTATTCTTGTTCAGTTTGTTCAAATTCAAAGCACATCTCCCTAAAAGATCTCGTTTTGCTCGATTGTCAAATCATCTGACTCAAAATATTCTTTTTTCACGAAGTTGACTTAATTTTAATGTTAATAACTTATGATTTTCCTGAATCTCCCAATCTTCATAATACTCGTCTTCGTATATCTTGGCATCATAATCATCCTCAAACATGATATTTGAACAAAATAAATCATAGGCATCCGTGGGTTTAAATACGATGGAAATTAAAGAAAATTATTAGATCTGAAAAAGAAAAAATTGTTATTATGGTTAAATCGTGTATATAACCTAAATTTTTCTTTATTATTTTAGTATAATGAAAGAATAAAATTTACTAAAGTTTTGCCTCCACGGCCACGGCGCCAACAATTTGACCGCACTCGAACATACTCCCGTTCGGTGTAGATTTCAGCTTTCCACAAGTATACGGGTCAAGTTGTAAATATAATGTGTTTACAACGGAACACTTGGTAGTATTTTGAGGATCGTACCTAAAAGAGGCGTAGGCTATAGTAAATAAAATCTCTGCAAAGAATAAAATTAATTAGTACTGATTTTAGGGTTTATATTACGACGAAAAATAAGAAAGTTGTTTGAAAGTATAAAAATAAAAAGATAAAAATAAATTAAATTAAAGTATGAGTTGTAGAAATTCTTATAAACGGCTTTGGGGAGATTAGGTCGTTTCCGTATGATTTCTTCAATTGTTGGGTTTTGGGGATTTTCCTCCCACCAACTAGTCATTACCCTAGTTGGATCTCTCAATCATCCATCGACATAGCAAGTCGATAGAGATTACTTATCGCTAGATGTCACAATCTAAAATGGTTTGGGGAAAAGGTGTTCATAGATGGATAATACAAATTTTGAGTTCATTTGCACCTAGATGACTTTCTAGGGTTGTCAAGTCTAGTGTTTATTTGATGTTCTTCCTTTCCCAAACAGTTGATCCGAAAGGTGAAATCCCTGTAAAATAACAATTAATTATTCATACTTCTACTCCCTAATTCCCCAAAATGGAATTAGATCCTCATGGTTTCTTTTTATTCATCAATAAAATAGTATATGAAAACATATAAATACAAAAGAGAATGAAAAAGAAACTAAATTTTATTAAGTGATCTGTTGATAAAAACTTCTCGATCATTTGCGCGAGTTTCTACAATCTTATTTCAAAAGCTAAAAATAAATAAACTAAAACTGAAAATCAAAGTCTAAGTAATGGTGTCTCAGCCCTAGTGCTAAAGGTCCTATTTATAGCTTTAGATGATCATTTTTCCTCAACCCTAGGCTAGCTATCGTTCCTCGTATTGAAGTTGCATTGTGAAGATAAAAAACCACTCGCAGGATGTAGAGTTGGAGTCTGGGGCCGATGTCGTGACACACTAGGACTTGTATCCCGATGTAGCAGGCAGTTATAGAATTCCTTGGTGTTGATCCCTTTGTGATAACATAAGGTTGTCTATGTTGTGACGAAGTAGTCAGTATCATCATGGCTCGTTGCTACTAGTCTCTTGTGCACTCATGAAGTATGTTAGTTAATCTTTAGGCCTCGTTTGGGCTTAAAAGAAATAATAGAACCTTCTTAGCACATTTTATTATAAAATGAAACTAGACTAAAAATTCATAAAACATAAAGGAAATTACTCTAGTTCAAGCTCATCAAATATGAAAATAAGTTAAATCTGCTAGGTACGAAACCAGCAAACCACCCGTACACTTGCGAAAAGTCTAAATCTATACCAAACGGGAGTACATCCGAGGGCAATTAGGGAGCGAGGCACAATAGTTCAACTTGGTTCTATTAGTCACACCGCCAAGAGGCTTAGAGAGAAGTTGATCAGCAGAGCTATTCGAGAATGACACCTGCAATTTTAACCGTTCCTACTGGTAGTGGAGGTGGTTCGACTAGTCCTCACCCTTTGTATATATGTTCTTATTATAGTATGAGGCATAGTGTTGAGTGCCAAAGGAAGACAGGTGCATGTTTTAGATGTGGTTCACATGAGCATTTCTTCAAAGATTGTCCACATCCTCTTACAGCTTCATTTGTTTAGAGTCAATCGCAGGCATCGATTCAAACTCCTCCTAAAGGTAGAGGATAGAGTAGACCTACTGCTTCGGGTACTACTAGTAGAGGTAGACTAGTTAAGAGTGGTGGTGTAGCTAGATTTGAGGTGAGACAGTTGGGATTAGTTTACTGGACTAGGAGACATGAGGACCTTGATGAGCTAGGTGTTATAGTCGATACTTTCTCTATTCACTCTATTTCTTCTTTTGGCTTGATAATGGTTCTACACATTCTTTTGTGGTGAGTGCAATTATAGGGATTTCAAATTCCTGTAGAGGATGTTGAGGTTACAATTACTGTTCAGAGTCCAGTAGGCAATTTGATTAACATTAGCAGAGTGTACCGTAATTGTCCTCTTGAGATTTAAGGGGAAATCTTTCCAGCTAATCTGATAGAACTAGCATTCAATGAATTTGATCTCATTCTCGGCATGGATTGGCTTTTTGTACACCAAGTTAATATAGATTATGAGAGAAAGAGGGCTACATTGAAAGCTTTTGATGACTGAGAGCTGACCCTTATTAGTAAATGTAAAGGATATTTGTCCAATGTAATTTCGGCCCTCAAAGTCGAGAAGTCGATCAAAAAAGGGTCCATAGTCTACCTTGCTTATATTCTTGATCCGAGACAGTCATATTCTGAGATTGAGAAGATTCGATATTTGAGAGACTTTTTGAATGTTTTCTCGGAAGAGTTGCCTAGGGTACCACCAAAATGTGTTAAGGTTGAGTTTGGCATTAAGGTTTATTCAGGTTGTGCCTAACATATCATATCTATAGAACTTCATTGTGACAACAATGGAGCCATTGCACAAGCAAATGGACCCAAATCTCACTAGTAATCCAAACATGTACTTAGGCACTTCCATCTTATTCGAGAAATAATTGATCGAGGAGATGTAGAAATATGCAAAGTACCAACAGATGATCACATTGCTAATCCACTAACGAAGCCTCTGACACAGTAGAAGCATGATTGTCACACTAAGTCACTTGGTATTAGATATATGAGTGATTGATCTTAGTGCTAGTGGGAGATTGTTATAGTATGTCAAAAGACCATTCATGAGATTATTGTAATTACATACTTGTTTTACCTTGTTTATTAATATAAGCAATGCCATAAGTATGATTATTCTTAAAAGGTCCTTATTCAAGTATTATTGTGGGCTTGGACAACAATAATGCATTCAGACTAATCTGTAGTTGATTGATGACAAAGAGTTGTCATTGGCATAGGGATGTCAAAATTAGTATATGAGTATGTGTTAAAGAACAACATATTGGATTGACCTGCTATAAGTATGTTTCTTGGATTATTATGTAATATTCACAATATTACTCATAGTAATATCTATGTATATGATCCTCAAACTTAATATCATCATTGTCCCAACATCGTGAGTCGTATATATTGATATAGTCAAACGTCTACCGTAATAGGTTGTATTATAAAGATTGATGTTGGATATACCACAATCAATGTATTAGGATATTACTGATCAAGATAGGATTTATCCCTCCTACATAATAGGAGCAATATCTTAGGTCTCTTGATGGATTGAGACTAGAAATGCATGGCCAAACTCGAATAAGTTGATATGAGATATCACACTTATTTTTTTATTGTAATCTACTTAGAAAATCAAGAAATATGACATTGGACTATACACATGTGACTATTCCATGACTTGTGTCTAATCTAGATATTAAGGATAAAAGGATATAATACATAAAAAGGTTATCACAGAAAGGTTATGTCGAATCACGACTTTTTGTAACTTGGGTAGCAATTATGCATTTTTAGATGTCACTCATTGCTTGTAATGTCAGAAATGTTCTAGTATTACTACCAATATTACAAGAGCCTACAGGGTCACACCTTATAGTTAAAGTGAACAAAATCCAAATACATTTGGTATTATATTTAGTTGTCACATGAATTAAATTAATTGTTGAATTAATTTAATTTGATATTTAAATATAAAGCATATTATATGTACAAACTTGTTGTACACAAATAGAGAACATAGATAAAATTAATATATGAATTTTATTCAAACAAAATATTAATTATATATATTATCGAAATTATTAATATAAACAGTTATAATAATATTTCCGGTCAAAATATAAAAGGACATAGAAAGTGATATTCTTTTGGAAAGAATATAATCTTTTTGCTGACTTTCCATTTGTTTCTCTAATAATAAAAGAATAATCTCATTTTTATTTTTTGAGATATGATATCAAAAAAAAAAAAGGAAATGAATCCTTAGTATGTTATGGTTACCAAGAATACACAAGAAAAGATCTAGTAGCCGTTCTTGAAAATTCTCTCTGAAAAGTCCAAGAGAATTTTGATGTTCATTCTTTGATTGGGTGGATTACGTAGAGGTCGAGACATTTTCGTTGTGTCTTGGAATAAAATTGAATCAACAACATCCTTTCATCGTTTTTCAGTTAAGAAAGTATATATCTTCAACCTTATTCCAACCCGTTTCGTTCCTCGTACATGGATCCATGGCTGAGGATCACCAGGATAATTTTTCCACCACGTCACGGGGTGTTTCGGCGATCCCAACACATCTGACATTCTATATTGAATCACATAATCAAGTGATAGTTAGGATGAGGACTGAGATAAGGATGATTTAGAAGAGGGACAAAGAGGTCGCCCTAAGGAAGGATTGCAAAGAAAGTGATCCTTGCACAATTGTTCACTCAATCCAGTGATCTTCTACTCCTGATTAGATTAGACCATTTTAGTTATCATATTCTTAAACATTCATTTTGCCTTGGCCGAGTCAAGAGAGTAAGGATCTTTAACATTCTAATTCTCAAGTTTGTTGAACAAAATTGGGGTGTAGATTATAAATTTGGGAATAGATAAGGAATCTATTGATGTTGATTGTGTTTTTGTTGTTGTGCAGTGATTACTTTATGGGAAGATGTGTTCTTTTTCTATTTGATGAAGCTGGTTACGTTTCAAAAAATTATTACTGAAGATGCTGAAGGTTAATCATACCTTGTTATGGTGATGAATTTCTTTTCGTTTGAAATCTTATTCAATTTGGTATGTATAATTTAGATGAGACTTATTTGTTTATATTGATACTAATGATGTCATGGCATTGTTGTACTGATATGGAACTATGACATTATGCTATGGTGTGTGTTTTCTTTGATTAGTAGAGTAAGGATTGTGCTGAAGGGGAGCTATTGATGATTGTGGTAGTTAGCTTCCTATATTATTTGGTTTTGTTCAATAAAATTTCCAAATGGGGAGATTGTTTAGGCAAGATGAGCTAAGATTTGCTGAGTGGCACAAATTAGTGTCAATTACAAACTGCCATTGAATTGGTTAAATAATTGCCTTATTTGATTTGGAAATTTAATGAAGAAAATCTTTGGACTTGTTAATGTGTTGTGTTAGTGAATATACTTTGGTTCATATATGGAAATTAATCATTG